>JAKOGI010000583.1:0-135000 GCA_029747015.1 Carnegiea gigantea | reverse complement strand
AATTGGCAAGTTGTAATTGGTGGATGTTAGTTGACTCATATTAATTAACATTAATGCTATTAACTAGGATTTATCAACCTTCAAAAGAAAAAAAAAATTAGGATTCACTATATGTTATTATATATGTTATTACTTTGCGATTGAAATTTAATTTTACAAAATCTAACTACATAGGCATTTGAATAGCCACACATGTAAATTAAAAGAATTGACAACTTAATGAAACCACTTAATGAATAACTTATGCAATAATTAGTAGAATAGTGACATATTCTTAACTAAATCTTATTGAAAAAAATATATAATGCATCAAATGACAAGGTTATGACTTGAATATTAAAGGTTAAAAACTTAACCTAATTAAATAAATAATTTTTTAAGTGATGGAATTTAAAACAAGAGAAAATCCACGTTTCTATGAACGATTACGATAGCATAATAATTATTCTATCATACAAAATTTAACTTATTTTAATAAATCAATATATTTTAATTATTTTTTAATAATAAAATTAACTCAAATCCTTGCATAGCAAGGGATATAACACTAGTACACTAAAAATGTGGACAAGAGTACGATATGTTTGCCTTTTGCTGCCATTCCTTTATTAATTCTTACCTAATATATGCCAGCACACATGAAGTAGATCTGATAAATAAAATTGTTTAATGGTCTTTTGGCTGTTAATTAGCCAAATAAATATCCTTTGCCCTTATGAGTAAGTGAAGAAAGTGTTTCATGAGTAATAACATTAAAATGTGAATATCTATCCATACAAAAAGAGCAACCAAATTTGATTTTCGTTTTTAAAATAATTTAAAAATAAAAAGTTTAAATCAGTTAAGTCTGACCACCAGTTAGTTTCAAAATCTTAATCTAGAGTCATACCACATAGCTTAACAGTTTTAAGTTCGTTTTAATCTATATCTTAAACTGCTTTGATTAATCAATAAACCAATTCAATTTTACACATTTTTGGTTCGGTTTAACTATTTTGGATTTTTTCTGAATTCTTTTACCTACCTAAAGATTTCTTGTTCTTCGTCAATTTTTGTTTCTTCTGTGTGTTTTTTTTGTGTTTTTTGGGGGGGGGGGGTGAGAGAGAGGAGACCGTACCCTTTCGGCAAGGCTGTGACTATCTGTGGCTTGACCCCTCTTGGCTCTCACATGAATGTAACCTTCTGGAGGTTCCTTACGAGCTTGCTCGTCACCCTTGTCATTTTTCACACCTTTCGTTGCCTCTTTGCTTCCCTTTTGTTTCTTCCACTTGACTTGTTTCACTTCCTACTCCATAACAAAACCACAGTATCAAACAAAGCTATCAATCAATCAGCTCTCTTTTTTTACACTGACGAACAAACCCCTTCACCAAAAACTCCCCAGAATAGTAATTGTGATTCTTATCAGAACTTCAATAATCAATGATTAGATGACCTAATGATCTTGGACTTCAATTCAAATCTTAATTGTATATACCTTAGAATTAGCAGAATTTGAGGAAGACCCATAATGGGATTTCCTCTTCTTATCAAGAGGAACCATAAGCTGAGTAACTTGCTCTCCACTGTCAGCCTTTTCCGCCATTGATATTGATGATGTGAAGCTCTCAGTCCTCTGTTTTTGAGTCACCAAAGGCAGAGTGTCGTCACTGTTGCTCTGTGGTTCAATACAACAACTCCTTTCATTAGCAGCGGTATTAACACAAGCACCCACTTGATGAAACAGTGGTTGATGTGTATAAAACTGGTCCAAATCTGGGAAGAATTCATCCAAAAATCCAGGGTTTTTGACTGGATCATTATTAGGGGAGAAAACAGAGTCAGCAAGAAAAGCAGAGTAAAAAGCTGCCATTTTTCTGAAGAGCTTTTTTCTGTGATTGAAATGATGGTTGAGGATAGAAGCTATGAAAAAGCAGAGATAGAGAGAGACGAGCGAATTTGATGCTGCTGTGAGTTCTGGAATGAGGGCAGAGATAGGATAGTGAGTAGGGGTCAGGTATATATAAAGTGTAGAGGGAGAAAGAAAACAGACAAAAGAAAATGCAATTTTACATTATAGGTGTGTTTGGTAGGGGGAAATTATTTTTCCGAAAAATTATTTTTCATGAAAAATAATTTCCTAAGGAAAATAATTTTCCACCTACATTTTCTGCTGTTTGGTAGAATGAAAAATCATTTTTCCGAAAAATCATTTTCTGCTATTTGGTAGAATGAAAAACTATTTCCCAATACCTTAATTCTCAAGTGTTTGATACTAATACGCTAAGCTAACAGATAAACGGTCAATTTAGTCATCAAGCAGTGCTTACAAAGTCATTAAACAGTCACAAAGTCATAATTCTCAACTGTTTGTTCTCCTTAGCCAAAAAAGGGGAGACCAAAAAAAAAAAAAAGAGACAGAAATATCACTTCATTCAATTGTTCTCCTTGAATTTTTCAAGCCAAATCCTTCTCAATTTGTCGCTCTTCGCTAGAAAGCCCTTTGCAAGGTTTTCAGACTCTACGAGGTGATCGAAAGCGCTACCCAAAAAGTCCTCTTCAAACCATTCGATTTTCATCACTTCTTGATAAAGAAGGTCGACGTCGAGCTTGAATTTAGATATCTTTTATAGAGCTATAGCGACTTCTGTCATTTGAGTGGAGATATTTTGAAATTTCAAATCGTCGTCACGGGTTCTCTTTCGACTTTTTCTTGATTCTAATGGCGCACTTGAAGTCGATTTTAAAAGCTCTCGAACACAGCGGCGAGAGTGCTTCAACCGGCTTCCAACAATGGCGAGAGCCAAAACTTCCAAATTCAAGAGAGGGAGTAAGGCTTTCGAACGTTGCTGAAACTTTCCTGAAATCGAATAGAAGTTACAGAAGCACAGTTGTTTTCGAGCCTCAAGAAAACGATTTTACGGCCATTTTCACGGAAAAACATTTTCCTTCTCATGAGGTAAAATCATTTTTCCCTGAAAATGATTTTCTCCTCCGCTTTTTACCAAACAACTTAAAATAGAAAAATTATTTTCCGAGAAAATGATTTTACCCCTACCAAACACACCCTATATTAAGTTGTCTTTATCTTCTGCTTTTTTTGGATCTTGGTCCCTATCTTCTTCATTCAAGCTCCCGTATACTTCACTGCTTTCTCTCCAGTCATGCACAGGAGAAGCTGAATGCAGGAATGTGGGGCTAACTAATAATAAGGACATTTTTGTATGCAGTATAGAGTTCTCCTTTTCCAATGGCATTTGATCAGGGCAAAGAAGGATTTTCATTTAGGTATGTCTAGGTCCGGGTATTTGGTACAAATTCATAATCATATGTATGCCTAATTTTCTTTCTTTCTTTTTTTTTTTTTTGGTTAATTGTGTCATTAGCAAAACAGATTGGATAAGGAACTACCCAAGTTTAGATGGGAAGAAATCAATATATATAGAAATTATCTCAGCAAAAAGTTTAAATTGATAATTAAAAGTCTAAAATAAATTTTGTACTATGGCCATGTTATTTTCGATTTATTAGAAGTACTTATTAGCACTTATTATTGAAAGCTACTTATTATTGCTAAAAATAGCTATAAGTTACTGAATGTTGCGTAAGATCGCTGAAAATAGTTAAAATATTTTGATTGGCACTGAAAGTTATTGAAAGCTGCTGAATGATGTTGAATGGTTAAGAAAAATGCAGCTATATATTTTCAATGAATAGTCCATAGCACTGAAAGTTGTTGAAAATTACTAAAAAGTGTTGAATAGTATTAAATTGTGCTAAATGCTGACGATAAGTATTCATGATTAATTAAAAAGAACACTACCATGCTCTAACATGTCCCTCGCATGAGTGCATTTTGAATTTGAGATGTGTATAACTTGAAATTTCTTACTCAAAAAAATTCTAATATCTTATGCTAAAACTATCTCAACTAAAAATGTAAACTGACAATTATAAATCCAAGAAAAAAATTTATAGTTTATGCATTCAACATCCCGTATTAAGAAAGTGTGAATATAGAAGTCAAATTAGGTCTTTAACAATAACTCTCAAAGACTTTATTAATTGAACTAATTGATATTCATCCTAAAATGAGGTGTAGACCTAGCTCAAGTGAGAATAAGTTTTTGCGAGATAAGTAGAAAATAAGCTAGTGGGACACCAATCCACAATGATGTTTATTTGCCCAAGTTGGAGTCTGGGTGCATTTCAACAAGCTTAGAATATACCAGCACGAGTTAGTTTTGATATTTGACATTAGCCCTTTTTGGTAACTTCTTAGATTTGAATCCTGTAAATAGAGAAAATTTATAATGAAACTATGTCTTGTGACTGATTGTAATTCGACTCTAATTACGGAAACCTCAAAAAAGAACAAAAACGAGTTCAGAGTTCCAAGTCCCAAGTGGAAATAATGCTTAATAGCCTTGGTTGACATAGGTGATATATGACAAATTATGTGACCAAGTTGGCAAATAGTCAAATGTGTAACAATGGCGCAACCATCAAATACCTCCCATTCTATCAAGTATGTGGTATTTGGTGACAACTGTTTAGAAAAAATAGTTGTTTGGGAGAATTTTAACTGTTTTTATCAAGTCAAATAGCTAATGGGTGTTTGATAAAGAACTATTTGTAATAGTTGTTTGGTTTTAAAAAACTCTTTTTGAAAAAGTTATTCCTATAAGCCTTTTAAGAAGAGTTTTTTTGTGAAAATAACATAATTATCCATAAGTTTGAAAAAATTACAGACATCTCATTAAAAACTAATTTATAAATGAGGACATAAATGAAAATTTACCAACATATTTTTCAGAAACAGCTAGTTTTTACCAAACACTTTTTCTAAAAACAGTTAATTCAAACAGCTAATATAAATAGCTGATTCAAATAATTAACAGCTAACATCTAATATAAATAGCTAATAGTTAATAGCTAATAGCTAATAGTTGTTTGCCAAATAAGATTGTGTTTAAATTTTAATAAGATATATAGAAACTACTCGCTAACTTATCCACTTGGTAACATGGCATGCTTTTTTTTAAATAAAAAAAAGTTACTGTCCTAGAAAAGATGAATGGATTTTTTGATGGCAAAATCTTAACCTCTTTATTGAGATAGTTCTTATACTATATATCAATCTAGGTGTACACAAGCTAGCTACACCCACACTGCCAAGCGCAAAAATTATGCGGCTTAATTAGCAAAACTAGGCTTGTACCCTTACGATGTAAGAATATGAGTTAAATAATTTTTAAATATATCATTAAGAGAATATTTTTTTATTAAAAAATAAACAATAAATTGATGTATTATATTATTTTGTTAATGTAAAAGTAAAGCAAGCCTTCTTTAGTTTTTTTTTTCCCCTACTAATAACATACTTTTTTATTCATAATCAATATCTAACTCAAATTTTTTTGGTTGTATTTGCATTTACATCATTAAATCATATATATTTTATGGTTAAATTTTATTATTAAATAATAAGAAGGTATGTGAAAAGCTACCTTATTAAATAGAATTAATATTGTATTAAATTTACATCCATCATACATAGCCTTTTATTTTTATTCTAGATCTCATGTAGCATCCTATGTTGCATTGAAGTACCTCACATGACTATTCACTCCTATGTGGTATCCCACATAATAAGTTTACGCGTCGCTCATACATGAGTTCAATCTCTCTCTCTCTCTCTCTCTCTCTCTCTCTCTCTCTCTCTCTCTCTCTCGCTATATATATATATATATATATATATATATATATATATATATATATATATATGATATACAACACAAAAATTGATTAATAATTTTTTTGCAAATTTTAATTGTATCAATAATATGGAGCATTGGTTAATAATTGGGTTTTGGTTCTCAAGGTTACAAGTTCAAGGTAAGCTAGCAACAATTATTAATTTTCTTAAAGCTTTTTTACCTTCCTATCTTTTTTTCTTCTTTTTTTCTTTTTTGGCAATATTCGCTTAGTTTTTTTAAATACATATTTAATTAGTCAGGGGGATTTTCAATCAAATTCTATGCATAAAAATTGTTCGTTATACAAAATAAGTGGTGGTTTTTTTATGAACCTATTGTTCAGAAAAATAGAATTTCAGCTATTAACGTTTTATTGTTCACTCATTTGTTTTTCAAAAATATGTTGTATAGGTCAAGGTTCAAATACAAAAATATTTTATTGCCCACAAAATGTGAGCTGATTGTTCACAAAACATTAACTTATTGTTTGCAAAATATAAACAAATTGTTTATAAAAAATAGAACTTTTATGCTACCAATGTTTAAAATTCTTTAATTTTTTAAAAATACCTTATATTGTTTAAAGTTTCAATAAAAAAAATTCTGACATTGTTCACAGAAATGTTAACCTATTGTTCACAAAATGTTAAACCTATATATAGTTCACAAAATATAAACATATTGTTCACAAAATAGAATTTTATGCTAGTTGTGCTCACAAAATGCTAACCTATGGTTCAGAAAACACAAACTTATTGTTCATAAAATATTAACCAATGGTTCGCAAATAGAACACATTTTTCACTAAATATAAACCTATTGTTTACAAAATATAAACTTATTATTCAAAACACATAAGTCTATTCTTCACAAAAATATAAACCTACTTTTTCACAAAATTAATAGAACTTTTAGGCTAGAAATCTTCTATTGTTCGTAAAAAATTCTTAGTTTTTTTTAAGGAAATATATTCTATAAGTCCGAGGTTGGTTTTCAATCAAACAATGCTGCAATAAAAAGATATTCTATTGTCCACAAAAAGTTACATTAACAACGAAAAAAATCAATAATCAATAAATAAGAATAAGTCTGTTATTTCAAAACCAAAAAAAAACACGAGTTTAACCCCAAAATGGAAAGAACTAAGGTAAAGGAATAAAAATGATGAATAATTTTAATTGAAATTAATGTAAATATCTTTCCAAAAAAATAGATTTTATGAAGCATCATATAGAGCATGGATCCATTCTAGTAATGTTGAAAAGAAAAAAGAGTTAGTTTACATCAGTAGGAATCAAACCTTTGAACTCGTGATTACCAGGCAAGGAAAATACTTTTCTTCTAAACCGAGGAGTCATTAAATAGGAAATGAGCTAGAAAACCTGTAACCAATGTAAGAAATCATGTTCTTATGAACTCTCACGACCATAAAAATTCACCAAGTATTCTTCTTTAGCAGAAAGGGAGAAACACCAAAATGTCATATTTATTACCTTGTGACACCCCCGCCTCCACCTCCGCCCAAATGATAATAATAACAATAATAGAAACAATAAACAGCATTTAGTATTTGAACTATCATTTCAAGTAACGTTTAGTATTTTAAACAACATTTCTAAAAAGTTAATAATGTTAGCTTTGGGCATTCAAAAGTAACATGTCTTATTTTTTGGCCAAAAATACCATTTAGAAATCAAATTTTATCTGTGAAAATTATCTATACTTTTTATGTCAATTTACATTAATCAGCTAGTCAAACAACTAAATTTACCAAACAGATTTGCTTCAATCACCCATCTAAACAGCTATATGCTAATAGCTAAATGTGAATCGCTGTCTGTTATTTGAACCGTTGTCCACTATTTGAACTACTATCTGCTATCTAAAAAGTTAATTATGCCGACTAAGACCTTAATCAATATACTTTAAGTTGAAATCCTTCCAAATTAAAGACCACAAAATTTGGAAAGCGATGATTCGAATCCATATAAATATTTATATGGCCGCCTAACATGTATGAATTAGTGTCATACAATCGTTACCAACTTACCATGGAAAGTCCCTCAGAGATATATACACGTAATCGACTGATCCAGGCTGGTACTACGACGCTGCAAAAGCCGCCTTGTTCTGTGAATTGTGATCTAGATTTGACACTTCAAATACATATGGAGGAAGCCAAGTGATTCAGAAATTTTAATTTGGAGATCGATCTTAGCTTGTATGCATTAATTCGTTAAATCTGTGGCATCATTGTCAAGCTACTGTTCCACGAAGCTGGGGGTGCCTATGAATGAAGACTCTATGGGTCTATCTCTCTGTTGCTTTCACTTTTTAAACTCCTTTTGAATCATTCATTAGGAAAAATATCGATCTGTTTGTAACTTCCTACTAGTGGTGGTATCATTCCTCATTTCTGGTCAAAGAAATGACATCTCTAGGCTGAGTTGGTTAGGTGATTATCACATTTGTATAGCTCTTTGATCCCACCAAAATAAATGAATACCAGATATTACTATGGGCCTGTTCATTTCAACATTTAGAAAGCATTGGTGACCACTAACCGTTCACAACCACTTCCAAACAATGTTAATCGCAAACTGCTAATAAACTCTGATTACCGGTAGTGAATACTAAGTAACGGCTATCTTCTATTCCAAACATTATTCTTAACTACTGGTAAATGCTAATAATTACTAGCCGCTGTTCCTAACTAGTAGTAGATGTAGATAACCTTTGGTAAATCATTATACTCGCTAGTTCTAAAGGTTGAAATGAACATGACCTGTGTGTATACACCTCATGTCAGTAAATTGATTGTTTTAAGTATAAGAATGTCATTTAACATACACTCATCAACTTTGTTTTAAATCACAAAGCTATGGAACTTTGGCCTATAAAAACATTGACATGATGTGCATATATATATATATATATATATATATATATATATATATATATATATATATATAAAAATATATATATATATATATATATATATATATATATATATATATATATATATATATATATATATATATATATATAAACCTCTTTAATTTTTTGACACTTGTCATTCTCACAAAATTTCAAAGTAATTAATAATTTTTATTTTCTCTTGTTTGAAGTCAATTAGCCTTTTAAATTATTGTCATAATTAATCTCAATGCCAAAATTAAAAAATGAAAATAATATTGTGTGACATAAATCAAAACTTATTAAGTAGAAAAGATTTTCTTTCTAAAAAAAGAGAGAAAATCTTTAATTAAAAACTTATAATAATTACTATAATTAAACATACATAATTTTTCCCATACATTGCATGGGGATGAGAATACTAGTTTCCAATATGAAATGTTTTCATGTTCAATGTCTTTGTTCCTTAGAATAATTTTTTGCGGTCCAATCCAATTGAATCTTGATTTGAGCTTAATTATGGCATTTTTTTTAATTTGGAAATTTTTTAAGTGTATATAATTTTTTTATTTATCTCGCTCTTCAATTTTAAAGTGTGGTTGACCTATTTAAAAGTTAGTTTGATGTTACCTGAATTTTGATTTATAAACACTCCTATATGTGAGAAGGGGAGTGAATCTTCTTAAGAACAATGCGGTGCGTACGTAGCCCAAAGACACTCCAAAGATGGCGAGGGAAAATGGTAGATTTGTAAACACTTGTGCACCAAAAGTATGTGTTTAAGTAATTCTAATAATTTAGTTTTTGATCACGATCGAGATTATTTTTGGGCTTTATTTGGTTTTTGTTTGATTTTGCAGAAAATATAATTTAAAAAAAGGGATGTAAAGAAGTGACTAAGGGCATGATCTTTTCGTTGGAAAATAGGGCTGGGAAATGGTTGAAGTTAGTTAAAGTCGATATTTTTTTGTTGAATTAGGTTGAAGTGAGTTGAAATTGATATATTTTTTATATGATGGGTAGAAGTTAGTTAAAATAGCGGGTTAATGCGGGTTAAAGTTGGTTGAAGTGGGTTAACGTAGAATGAAGTTGGTTGAAGTTGGTATTTTTTTTTTAATTGAAATTCATGAAGTAGGTTAAAATTCGTAAATTGAGATTTATCAACAAAAAGAACAGGGCTGCAGTGGTATCATGGTCCTGTAGTTCTGATAATAAGAGTTTCAATCTTATAAGATTGAGTAATATTATTTTATAAATTACTACTTTATTAATTTTTTTAAAGCTACAAATCTATATGACTATATTTAAAATTAAGTAACGTCATATGCTTTTTCAGGTGTCATAATTCTATTGTTTAAGCTACTAACTCTATTTAGTTCATTAGTCTTTTAGCATGTATATATATATATTTTTAAACATACTCTGCAAGACTTTTCATCTTTTTCCTAATCAATTACTTACAAATGTTAATAATGAACAATGAACCTGCATATGAAAAATGACAGATGTATAAAATTGCATAGATGCAAAAATTATTTAACTCAAAAAATAAATATGAACAATGAAAACAACTAGCACTGTTGATTATATACCTATAATTCTAAACATTGATATAATGTTTAACTCAAACCAATAAAAGGGGAATAATTCTAGTAATTTAATTCTATTTTTTTGACAACGAGGATGTCTGCAAAATGTCTACCAAGAGGTTAGATCCGCCCTTAATTACGTGTAGAAGCAATTCACTCATATGTAATTTCCTTTTTCTAATATTGGGTCAACCTTTTTATAGGAAAATCATCCATAGCCTACAATTTACCCAAAATGTGACTCGTTTTATCTTACTTGGTATGACACAATGAATATAGCTAGTAGGGAATATGGAAATATTATACAAATCTAAAAAAATTCGTTTAAAACACATCCCATTTAGCATCCAAATGGGTAATGAAAATGGGTTTTAAGTGGATATAGGTGTGGATATTGGCATGGTATTGCATTCAGAAACAAGTATGGGTAGAGATATGAATTCTTAAAACCCGAACCCAATTATATATCCAATTTGCTAATAAAATGTGACAAAAATATGCTAAAATATAAAAATAAATATTAGGTATGAAACTCTAATTGTATAGTATTTATTTATGTAGAAATAAAATATTAATTTTTTTTTACAATTTTAATTTCTATGACTTTAATTGAACATGAATTTTATTAGAGTCGCTTGAAATTACTAATCAAATATAGCGTATATGCAAAAATGAGTTGAATATGTGCGACCACTTTACATACTCTATATGTACACGAATAAAACCCATAAACCCGTAAAATTCGATGAGCATGGGTATAGATAAAGCATGTAAAACCTGATGGATATAAGTATAGGTATGAAAAGTGGGTATGACTGCAGGTATATTTCAACCCACCCGAACCTGTCCCACACCCATCCCTAATAGCTAGGCTTAGGCTTAGGCATCTACGAAAAATTTATCAATTAAGGCAATAAAATGTTGCATAAAGAAGTCGAATACGTTGAAATGAAATAATGGTGTATATTTTGCCCGGACAATATCCTGTCACATTTTCCACAAGCAATTCGTTTCTCTGGGCGTAGATTCTTCCCATTATTCGTTCACGAATGAATGATGCACTTGTCATTGTGTACCAACATCATGGAGCTGTTGCCAACCTGTGTCGATCTTGCGGGCGGCGGGCATTAATATATGAGTAGTGACATATGTTTTGCTGTAAGATACTTTTAAATGTCTTATTTTATCATAAATTAACATACTTTACGATTTAAAATTATAAAATTTTCAATGATTATACTTAATTATGAATTGCTAACCTTAAATATTCGTCGACTATATCGATGAAGTATTAAATGATACCTTAATTGCATTAACCCCATCCACGAGTATATATGATATGCGTATTTTAAAAATATGACAAACTATGAATAAAAAGATGATTTTATACAATTTATACTTCCATGATTAGATCCTACCATTTCTTTCAATTTAAAAACATAATGGTATGAGTTTTTAGTCAAAACAAGACACTTATGAGGTGCCTTGCAGCAAGACACTTATCATTTTGCTTAATATATATAGAAGGGAATTAACGGGTCAGTTTGGATAAATGTCTCCACAATATTTCTTATTTTAATTTCTAAAAAGTCATATTTAGATGAATGAGACTTCTCTTGTTTTTACAGGACATTGTTGCATGCCTTTCCCCACATTTCTTCCATTTCTTTTCTTTGGGATATAAACGTCTGTTTTCCTTTTCAATTGGACGATTTGCATTGTATACTGATCTCTTCTTCTTTTCATTAGATACGATTAGGCATTTAGTCACATTAACTTTATACAAACCTTTAGATAGACATAAATTATCACATCTAAACTTGTAAAGGTTATTTAGATACTATACTAGTTAGCATCATTCTATGTGACTTCTTCATATATATATATATATATGTATATATATATATATATAGATATATATATATATATATAATAGATATATATATATATATATATATATATATGTATTATATATATATATATATAATATAATATATATATATATATATTATAGATATATAATAATATATATATATATATATATATATATATATTATATATATATAGATATATATATATATATATAATGATATATATATAATATATTACATATATATATATATATATATATATATATATATATAATATACATATATATTATATATAATATATATATATATATATATATAATATATATATATATAGATATATATATATATATATATATATATATATATATATATATATATATATATAATATATATAATAATATACACACACACACATACATACATACATACATATATATATATATATATATATGTATATATATATATATATATATATCAATTCCTTGTATATACACGCTATTATCATAAGTGTGTGTGTGTGTACCTGCACACACACACATACATACATATGTGTGTGTGCGCGCGCACGCGTGCCTGTGTGTGCGGGTGTATGTGAGTATATATATGTGTTTGTGTGTGTGGGGGGGTGTGTGTGTGTATATATATATATATCCGGATAAATTCCATGTATATACACGCTATTATCATAAGTCTTTATTTGTATTTGCCATTATACATAAAAGATTTCACTAATTATTTTTACAGAATAGGTTAAACATGATTAAAGGCAACTTAAAAATGCATCAACTATATAATATAACCAGCATATACAAATAATACGTATAGCCTTATTTTATAACTGGTCAAAATCACAAAACAATATCGGAACATATTTTTCTTTATCACACAAAGTGCACTCTTTTATTTTATGCAATAACTTTTGTAGAAATTGACCACATGCAAGTAATTTCACAGTAGCGGATATAAAGATTTTGAATATTGATGTCCCATTCTGAATTTTAGTTGAATTTTTATAGGTTTCCTTTAATAAAATTTTAAAAATTAAAAAATTTCTATATAAATTTTTTTATAAAAAAAAATTTGGCGATCGAGTGTTGGTGACAACTGACGCTACATAGTAAATTCGCCCCTGCTTGGAACATGCAAGTTGGAGCAATGAAATCACTTTTCTTGAAATTGGGTATTCACGACATTAATACAGAATGAGTTTATGATTGGCCGCCACCTCCTTTCCACGGCGAAGGATTTCAACAAAGATATTGCTCAGCAACTATGCCTACATGATAAAAGCCATGCAAAATTCACAAGAATAGAGCATTCCTAGGAATGAGCCAGTCTTTTGCCTCATCAGTGGGAGCCTACCTCTATCACATTAGCTTATGAGCCAACTTTTTAGTTCACAATTATCTCTCTCTGTAATGCAAGGCTCACTACTTTGACTCGCCAAATAAAATAATACTCATGGACCCACTCTACAACACACAACCTTCTTTTTAACATCCAAAAAAAGGACAAATCAATTAAATCTAAAGAAACAAAAAAGCAAGAAGAATTGGGAGTGAGCCGGCTCACGGCCATGAACCGACCTGCAACCCGCTCGTGGGCTCACATTGTTCTGGGAGCGACGAGCCACTAGGCTCATTTGTCTAGGTGAGCAAGTCACAAAATTTCCTCCGTTGGAGGTGCTCTTACGTACATCTCAATTTTGGACAACGGTCAAAAATTACTGTCAATTTTCTATAGACGGTAACAAGCCCAAGGGGCCATTTATCTTCCTAATTATTGGCTTGATCAGTGCTGTAAATCCATGGATCTGTGGTTGATTTTGGCTGTGCTAGCCTTTTTTTTTCCCCCTTCTTAAGAGAGCGATGTCTCTGAAGTAATAAATTTAGTCTCTTTATTTATAGAAATAAGTTATTCTTATTTAAGTCACTCTGGTCTTCTCTAAGTAGGTTAGGTGAAGATATTACTATTTTCTAAAATTGTTAGTTGATATCAGGATGGAGATTATAAATTTTAATGTGGTCCTACTTATTTTAAATCTATCGGCCTACTCACCGTTTCATATGAACAAAGTCAACCGTAATAATTAGTCAAAACAAACCTCTCATTTAATTTTACTCCTTCTAGGCAAAATAAAAGCAAGATAACCGAATCTAGTCACTAGACAAAAGTCCTTTTTTTTTTTTTCATTCCTTTTTACCCTAAAATTTAAGTAAATATAGAACTACATAAAACTTGGACAATTTCATAATATACGTGCCTTAATTTTCTCCCTTTTTTTTTCGATTAGTAATGCCATAATGACTAAAGTCTACCATTGAAGTTCTGACAATAGCAAAGAGAAGTTGTCCAATATAATTTCCATTTCCTTTTATGGCAGTTGAATGATGCATGCATCATGACGGATTCATGTTCCATAGAATTAACTTTACAGTTGCAAATAGCTTTCTATAAATTTGAAGAAAATATGATGATTCTCGATGTAATTCGAGAAATATTCAATGACTTTATGTGCATATTACGATCTCAATCAATCTTGCTTTCTTCTTGTCTTCGTTGTGGTTTAGTTGAATAAGCCAAGCAGTGAGTTGGAAAATGATGGAAAGCTGCCTTTTATTGGCTGACAGATCTAGTACTCCCATTCACATTTAAAATGACGGAGTGTGCATGTTGCATATTCAACACAAACCTGGCTACCTACTACGAACCTTATGGCCGGCGTTTGCTACCGAAGGGGACTTACAAAGCTTAACCTTTAACTCCCTCCATTGAAACTAGTCTCGATCTTTTAGAGAAAAAAAGACAAAAAAGAAAAACCCCCTTAAAATTAAAATGGAACTTTTGAGAGAGCATTGTTAAATGTACTATGTGCTGAACTAATATAAGTTCGTACAAATCTGAAAATTAGATCAAATGACATTTTAATTGAGCCATATGTATAATTTTGACCTAAAATCGCTACAAGTTCATGTAAAAAATATAGACAATTGAATCTGAATATTAAACTAGGAATTTTGAATATGAATACAAATATAATTTTGACCACAATTTCAAAAATTCGGACAAAAAATTCAGGTGACCGGTCCAAATATTTGACATGTGTAGTTGGAATGTTGGATTTAGGTTTGGTAAGATTATCCGTATTGTACATGTCCTTTGCCACTCCCAGCAAAGAAAAATACTATTATGGATCTTTTTGATAGTATTACAAATCAAATTGTCCAAATAATCGACTGATTTAATAAAAGGGGTAAATCCAAGTACCAAAGCCTGAGGAAACTGAGATGGTCCATGTTGATAATAAACTCTAATGTAATGTTTAATTTGGTTGAATGTAATGTAATCATGATTGTTATAAAATAAAATTAGTTCTGTAATTAAAAATTTACTTCTAAGCATCATTTTCTTATATTTTAGCCATTCTTTTATGAGGACTACATGGATCATTTGTTAAATTATAAATAAATGTATTCTTATATTTTTTATTGAAAATTCTATTTTATACTGTTTATACATTAACGAACAATTAAAAATGTTCAAAAATAACATATGTGGTATTAGAGCTAAACGTGTGTTTAGCTAGGTGAAATAGGTGTGGCATGGTGGACCCCTTGGATGGTTTGGTGAAGTGATATGGGGGGTTTGATCGAGCAGAGACACATGTCTTACAACATCGATGGTACGGGTGGGCTTTTAGGTGGCATCATGCACCATACACAAAAGCAAAAAGACACATGGAACGAATGGTCGGTAGTCTAAGAACAGAGTAGATGGCATGAGGCTCAGCATAGACTGGTATGCGGATTCTATGAAGTAGAGTGCAGATGTAATCTTGACGGTGTCTTGGCACCTTGCTAAAGACTCCCGCTCAAGGGAGAGCTTGTGCGTTGATATGGTTCGGAAGAGACTTATGTGTAAAGGGAAATAACTAGGAATATTACGCATCAGCAAAGAGTCCCACATCAGAAGATTGAAGAGAAATACCATGGTACATAAGTTAAGTGGGTTATTCCTTCTATTGTCAGTTTGATTTTAAAATGAAACCTCACTTTGACTTATTGTAATGGAACTTGGTTGAAGCGAACTCCCATCCTCGGATCTCGTCAACAAGACTTAATCCTGATTAGTCTTTCTGTTACAGCAATTACCAATCGTTTGTAAATCAATTATGAAAATGTTTATTTGTAAATCTTACAAATAGCCATCAACAAACTGAATAAAATACTCATCAATTACGACATAGTAAACCAAAATACCATATCTTCCTAAATATAATTATAAACACTAGAGGTGCAAACCAAAAACAAGGTAATGAGATTTTTGAAAAAGTACAAAAATGCTCATTTGTATGCCATGTAAAATAAATGCTTATCAATATATTAACTAAGGAAAAAAGTTTGAAAAAGCAAACAACTTTATTCCAAAGTCTTTTAAAATACCAAACTTTAAAAGGGTTGTCTTTTAAAATACAAAACGTTAAAAGGGTTCAAAAAATACCTAAATTTTAATATTGGTTTCTAATGATCACCAAACTTAATATTGTATTTCATACCTTACTAATTAAAGAAACTCCTAATCACTTTTTATTTTTTACAGAACATCCTTATCTTTTTAAAAGATAAAAAAAGGTAGGAAGGAAAATATAACATAATAATTGACATGATACTCAAAATAATTTAGGGTTAATTTAGAGTAGAAAGAAAACAATATTCAATATATAGTGGCAGTTGCTTAAGCATGAATGTTAAAAGAGCATTCTAGATATCTATGGCCCTATGAGTTGTCCTGTTGTCAATTTCATAAAATACTTTCTAGCAAGACACTTCTCTCTTCATTTGGTGCAACTATAGACTATCTGTTGATGGAGATACTTACTTTTTAAAACAAATTTATTTATATTTGATGATCTAGGTATATTTAGATATCCGTTGTTGTCTTTTTTAATTAAATAATGGATGATATTTATTGTATACTATGTAATTTTCTCATTTTTCGATAAGACCATCCTAAGGTATTTGAAATATCCTATTAATCATCCTCCAAAAATTTACAGATCTACCTAATTTGTTTTTATCTTCCATAAAAATTAAAAATTGTTTGACTTGATTAAAAAAGCTGATAAGAAATTCCTTTAATTAGCAAGGTGTAGAATGAAATCAAACTTCAGTGATTATTTGAACTCCAATCTATGGTTTAGGTATTTTTTGAACCCTTTTTAAAGTTTGGTGACTTTTAAAAACTTTGGAGGAGAGTTGAGTGATTTTTAAAACCTTTTTCCGACTAACTAAATACCCATCAGTTATAAAGTAGATACACAAAAATGCTACATTTTCTAAATCATAATTAGAAACATTAGAACGATAAATAAAATATCAAATAAGAAGATAAGTACAGGGGAAAAAAAAACAAAATAGCCGTTTACACTATAAATTCATTGACGAGTTGACTTACACATGCAATTCACATTAGCATATGGATCCCAGTCCATAATGTAATTTCGCTATTTTGTGATGGAGATTCCCTTTTTCCCCCTTTCATTCATTTCGGGAACAAAATGAGACGTACAGACTTGGAAACATGAGAAGAATCATAGGTTGCGAAATGCGAATTGCGAGCCTCCTAACCCAGAGGAATAAGGGCATTACGTGTGTGATATCTCGCCAAGTAGGGTTTGCCCCATGCTATCTAAACTCCGTTTTGGGAGCCAAAAGCGGATGCGTTCGGAAGAGAGAAATGCCTTAGGATGTTGTTACTTGGGGGGGAAAAAAAAAGCTTAAATTTTATGGAAAAATATTTCAGATTTTCAATAGACATTTTAAAAATCAACTGATATTATTAAATTGTATGGTCACAAAGAGTGAAATTACTGTTGCATAGAATTTTTATATTCCTAAAATACGTGAAATCATGTAAAATGAAGCTCTTGTGCATATTACAAGAGCCCTTAGATCCACACTACTTTTTTTTTTTCTTGGGTCTTTGATACTTCATGTCACTAGAGTTGAACTACTGTTGGCCCAATTAGGGGTAGATAGAGCTCTCTATCACAGATTTTCTCCATTCACGATATTCAAACTCAAGACCTTATTTAAGGGGAATAAATGTCAAACTACTTGAATCAATATGTGTTGGTAGCCCTTAAACCCACTATTGTAAAGAGATATCCTTACAACACATGAGAATGCAAAATGAAGGCTCCCTACGAGTACGAAAGAAAACAGAATTGCACCACGACACTGTGGATAGTACTAAGTACAAACGTGAATCTCATGGGAGACATATCAAAACAACAAAATTGGTGGCATACAAATGTTATGGTTCAATTCTTAAGCTGACCAAAAGCTGTGGACTTGTTGATAGACATGCATTGTACCTGATTGTGGGGGTTACTCTCAAAGCCATTTGTCATTGAATGGAAAAGACTAGACTACACTTGCATGCGCGCGTATAGTCAATGGGACTCCTAAGTGATAACTTCGGATAAATTGAACGTCACAAAAGTTATTTAAATTTTAGTGTAAAAATCCTTAAAATTAATTTTAACCATAAAAATTTAACATTTAGCCAATTTTATTTTAAAATTTAGCATGTGTTCAACTCCTCATTTCTTTTAAGGGTGGATACTTTTTGGTGGAAAATGACATTAGTGCGGTACTGCTGGTAGGTTATTCTTTATATTGATCTTCTTAAAAGAAAATAGCGGCAAGGTGTATTTTATATGCTTTAAGACCTATAAACTTTATTTGCAATATCAATCAAACTTACTCTAAATTATTTTTAATTTTCATTAATTTCATAAATTATTATGCAAAAATCTAGTAGACTGTATTATCCACTTAAAAGGGATGGTGAGTATTTGACCCCTAATTTAGATGTTTAATTCGTAATAACTACCTAACAAATTACTAAATTATTATAAGATCGCCTGAATTAAGCCATTTATATTGTTACTCTAATCAACATTGCTCTTTATAGCTCACTAGTGCTAAAGTCATGCTTCGTATGACTTGGTATAGTTTTCTACTTTAACAAATTTCTATCTAATCAGTATATATCTGATAAAGATATTATCTAGTAAAACTCTTTCTGTCATCCACCAAAATAAATGAACTATTTTTAATAGATAATAGTCCAAAAGCCCAATATAGTTTTAAGTCAACAATTAAAGTATATAAAATTAATATGGCCACTAATGCACATTTGCCCCCACAAATTATGAAATACAACTTGTAGATTCCATTATTGCCTTACCCTATCATTCTCTGACTATAACTACACCACCTTTATAGAGGAAAAAGTTGTTATAGTTAATTAAGGTTAACATAATGAAATTAATCCATACATAATAAGTTAAACAAAGAAGTTCCAGTTACAAATATCCATTCATCACAAAAGTTCGATTCAAAGAAATGAAAATATCATTAATTAAATATACTTCCCTACAGAAATATGAAAAGCA
Source organism: Carnegiea gigantea (assembly GCA_029747015.1). Classification (NCBI taxonomy): domain Eukaryota; kingdom Viridiplantae; phylum Streptophyta; class Magnoliopsida; order Caryophyllales; family Cactaceae; genus Carnegiea; species Carnegiea gigantea. The sequence goes on along the minus strand of JAKOGI010000583.1, from coordinate 115,424 downwards.
TCAAAGCGTTAAGGAAAATTGGAGAGTTGGAAGGCATTACATATATGCTTAACTAATATTACGACTACAAATAAAACCTAATTTTTTTAATTAAGTTGGCGAACTAAAATATTTATAAAATATATATATTAATGAAACTGTAATAAAATCATTTTAATGTGAATCGTAATTTTTCAAAATGATTTTCCTAATATTATTGATCTATTATTTTATGATTATAATTATTATATTACAATTTTGAATATCAAATTTACACATATTTTTAAAAGATACTAACACTTATTTTTTTTTAAAAAAAAGAAAAGATGAAACACAAAATTGAAAACTTAACAACTTTCCCAATACAAAGTGAAACCTACAAAATGAATGCCTACATTAATGTGATCTAATTATTCTTACTAATATATCTCAATTAATATCTAAAATCAACAATTTAGAAAAGATAAAAGAAAATAATATTCACATCCAATGAGTGATCACCAAGTGTCTAGTCAAAGTGTGATCACTCAATTTTAAGTATAGTTATTATGTAGAAGATTATATAGATATGAACACTCTGATCACTAATAAATCAACCTTCAAAAGGAGAAAAGAAATTAAATATAATAGATCAAAAACTAGATTAGGTTTAGTTTGTTAAAATTCAAGAAATATTCGTGAAATATGTACATATTAATAAGTTAATAAAACGAAGAATAGACGCTTCGATATTATTATACGGTCTTGATGTCAGGTTAGGGTTCACTGATTTTGGATTGGTTCAATTTGATTTAAGATCGTATAGTTTTCCTATTTCAAAACCCTTGTGTCGTCTATACTGTGCTTGTGTCAATCATTATTACCAGCCACACATTATCAGATATGGATTCTTAGGAATGAGATCTTTCAAGCTCAACAGAAGAACTTGATCCTGAAAAATCAAGCAGAAAAATATGGGAGCTAGTGCAAGTACTGATGTTTTTATCTTAATTATTGCAGTAAACAATGCTTCCATTGGACTTGGTATGGAATTGAAGAACCCTTTCTGAAAAGTGGCTTCTCAATTACATGCTCTTCGATTGTATATATTCCTACTTCCTCGTTGTGAAATTCCGCTTATGTATTGAAATTTCACCTTCTTACCCAAAAAAAAAAAAAGTTGGTTTAATCATATAATTACCATAGACCGAGCTTTATGAGATCTAATAACTCTTACAGTCTCTCTTTATGACAAAACAATGGATTATAAGCTCTGCTCAGGCTCGGGCCAAACCAAGTGTAAAGCTAATTCCGAGCTAACTTGAAAGTATACTGAGTCAAGTTCGAGCTCAGTAAGGCTCAACTCGTCTCAGTACGGTTTGGTTCTATTTAACTCAATATGTTCATTTTTTTCCCCTTATACGCTCGTGTGAAAAATATCAAATTGCCTTTAGAATCAAATTTTTTTAATTTCAATCTTTATTTCTTGAGTCTAATGCAAAAACTAGAATTTAGCTTGGATTGTAGCGTTAATTTGGAAACTTTTTAACCAGAAAAAAAGAAAAAGAATACTGAGTTGATCCGAGCCAACCTGAAACAAGCACTACGCATCCAAACTCAAGTTTGAGCCTAGACTTTACAGATTTGGTGTGAACAATATGAAAGTGAGAGTTGTCTCACATTGATGAAATAGGAGGCCTTGAGTATGCTTATAAGATATTAAATTACTCCATCAATTGCTAATTAGGTTTGGTTAAAACTTCACTTGACTTATATGCATAGTTCCTTTGTGTTAAAGGTCAAATTGATATAAAAATTTAACATTCGATGAGTTTCGAACCTAGCCGAGTCCTAGTTATCAAAATGAAAAATCAAATGCAGTCTACAAAAATTTTTTAAAAAATAAAGAAAGAAGAAGAAAAAGAATTCAAGGAGATGCAAGTTTTATGGCCATATCTACGTAAACAACCAAACACCTCACAATTAGATCTGGGTTAAACAATTCCTTCTATCCATAGCTAAATTAATCCCTCGAAAGCAAATCGACAAAAAATTTACTCATGTTGTGTGTTTGTATTTCTTGTTTTACTCGTGGCACAAATTAGGAATATAATGGAATTAGACCTGATTAACGAGTCAGAGCTTTGCCCGATCCGTCCCAACCTGACCCTCAAAAAATAAGGCTCAAGGTTGGCGTTTTTAATCTCCGACCCGTCCCTATCCTCAAATTAAGGGTACCAAACTATGATAAGGATCGGACTTAAGCAGAGGTTTTAAACCTCTAATCCAACCTGCTAACCCTTACTTTTTAAAAAAAAAATTAAAATTTAAAATCAAAACAAAATACTTTAGGCTTCATTCGTTCAAAACTTTTTCGTCACTACAAGAAAAAGACCAAATAAAGACGGAATCAGCGACGGAAAAAGGTTTATCAGCGACAGAATTTTCATATCAGCGATGGAATTGGTAACGGAATACGGTTGTCGGATTTTCACTTGTCGCTGAGTACCTGATCATTGGCGACGGATTCAGCGACAGAAATTGCGACGTACTATTTTTTGGCGGGGAAAATTGGCGGGGGAGGGTGGCGATGGAATGCAAAATCCGTCGCCATCAGAGACGGAAATAGCGACGGAATTTCCGTCGCCACATTGTGTCCCCCCAAAAAAATATTTTGCCATTCCGTCGCTAGATTTCTAATTTTTTTAAAATAAAAACACTTGTTTTTGATCGTATCTCTTAGTACATACATTTCAATCCCTGCAAGAAATTTACAAGATGTTTGCACTCAATCAACCTCCAATAGCTTCGAATATGATTCCATTCGAAACATTCTTAACAATTTCGAGCCACATAAAGGTGGAATATCACATCCAACGCAATACTTTCAACCAAGGATTTTCAATTCACAAACCACAAGTTCTAAATAAAGTTTCTACATATCACAAACCACAAATCCAAACAAAGCAGAAGTTGCTAGTAATTAAAAGTGAAGCTATATGTTTGCAGAAGAGGGAGAAGCAAGCGCCAAATGGGAGGAAAATGAAATAAGCACCAAGGGGGGGGGGAGTGAAATAATCACCAAGGGGAGGGGAAGCAAGCAACAAGAGATGTACTCAATCACCAAGGTGAGGATCATCCTCTTCCTCTTCCTCTTCCTCACCCTCTTCCTCATTATGTTGCAAGTGATGAGTAAATGATGGCTGAGGTCCCGAACCAGAAGCTTATTGCATTTGAAAGAAAACTTGGAGGCGCTGATCGATGCTCATCATTTGTTAGCTCAATTGTTGGTTGCTTTGGGTGAGCAATTTATTGGATTCCTCCAGTTGTTTACATTTCTTCATAAGCAACCGGTAGCTTTCAGCTTATGAAGTTAGCTCACCCCCCAAGTTGGTTACTACACCCCTTAAGTCATAAGCTCTTGTTGCGATGTCGTAGAACCGATACCTGTTGACAGGCATTTCAGTGAAGTACGCATTAGTATTGCAATTACGTAAATTCATTGCATAACCATGTTCATTGAAACTTTAATATGAAAACTGTACCAGATCTTTGAGTGGGACTGAAGTAACCAGATTCCTTAATGTTGACAGCCTCGTCACCAATGCCATAAGTACGACCCTTCTTGTTCTTGAACGTCTTCACCCACAACTTATTTGGGTTTGGAAGTGGTTGGTTTAGATCTTGAGAAGTGCCATCTCCGATCACTTGAGAGTTGATAACATTTTGAAAATCACGTTCAAAGGATTCCTGCAATACCGCAACATGCGCATGAAATCATGTATACTACAATTACTGAAAATAAAGTATACAAGTTCATGTTGAACTACCAATGAAGATTGAAAATAGCTAATTGCTTACATATGTTTGTTGTGATTTCTTGTCAACCCAAGGGGCATCTTCTTTATCATGAAGTTTGTGAGTGCGACTGAATAATTCAACAATGGTGGGCTCCGTCCCAAGTTGTTCCCTCTATGTACGTGCCAGGAAGAATGATGTCAAGCACAATACAAAATATAGTATTAAACTTAAAGAAATACATAGCAAATATTAATTCATTTACCAAACGCCACCTATGCTCATGCATAGAGATCGAGCCATAGGTATGAAGAGATGGGCCACCACTTTCTGGAATTCCCAATCAGTTCTTCTGGGCTGTTACACGCAATTTCTTGTAATGTTCATTCGCCCAGTACTGTTAGAGTCCCTCCTATTGAGTATCATTGAGCCAAACAAGCTTCTTGTTATACTTCCTATCTTTGCCAAAAAAAGTCTCTCAAGCGTGCATTGCCTCGGTTTTCAAAATTCCTTCTTATACGGTCCTCATGGACCGGATCCCAAGTAAACCACTTCTGCAATTATGAAAACAACAAACACATCAAATAATACAATAGTAATTTATCACGTTCACAGAAACTGTTAATATGTAGTCACTGTAGTTACCTTGAACTCTCCAAACCACAAATCTCGTACTAGTTTGGGTACTTTACTCATGTTGGATTTACTCACACAAGGGCACAAGAGGGGGGTGAATTGTGTCTACCATTTTTTTCAGTTTTCTCAAAACACTCGTCAGAACTGTTTGGAACGCGTATTTGCAGTAAAGCAGAAATAAGTATAATTGCGGAAACAGTAAAGGAGACACAATATTTTTACGTGAAAAACCACATCTGACCCAATTGAGGTGTAAAAACCACAATCTATCTCAATAGGATTTTAGCAACACTTTTACTAATACGGGCCGAATTTGTTACACATGTAACTCACACATGACTGCGTCACATACGTAACTTAGTCTCCCCCGAGACCCTCGTTACAAACACGTAACTAGTCTCCACTTGAGAACTAGCCACACACCACGTCCAAAGTCTCCCAAGACTTGGACACACTCTAATCTCACTGATGACAGAGGAGAATAGAAAACACCTTACTTTGAATGCTTCTAAATAAATTAAATGTAAGGTATAATATAATCCCTATTATGCCAATATAGATGACTTAATTTAGCACACTTCTTGAAGGTTTTTCAATCAGAAAATTTTCTCACAGAAAACTTAATTTTGCTCCTTGAGAAACCATGAATGAAGACGTTGAGAGGCAAGAGATTATATACCAACGGAATACTTATGCCGCAAGTATATGGGAGGTTTTGGATTTTAGCAATAACTCTCAAAAATAATCAGTATTCCAAACAGAATTGAATCTCTCAACATTATCTTTTTGGAAATCATATCTTAAAGGCTAAGATAAAATCTTTTGATAATATCTTTTTAGGAAAACAATATTATTCCGTGAAGGACTCTTTGTAAGACAAAATATTATCAGAAAATCAATCCCAAATATGTTAGGAATTTTGACAGTAGAAAAACACTTGAAAATCTTTGGGACAGGAGTTTTATACGCTGCCCTCAGAATACTGCAGACCTGATTGCTGAAACTATTCTGAGCAGTGTTCTGAGTTAGCGCAAGAAATTCCTTCAAGGTGAGTGTTAAGTCAAAATCTTCTAATTGGCATATTAATAAGAATCTAGATGAATACAACCAATAATTAATCTTAAGACTCTTGTGATCCTTTGACCTCCTTGATGTCGTGCATACATATTCACTTTGATGTTTCACACTTCTTCGAACTGTTCTCCGGGGTGTTTGCAACCTGTCTCAACACATAATTCTAGCACACTACTCAAGCATAGCATGATAGCATATTAACTGGTACATTTGGGTTGTTATCATCAAAACTTTACACATGATTGTTTCAACAACTCCAACTAGGCCAAGCTCCGTCATATTTGCTTTGAAATATGAGCGAAATTCTACTAACAGTACCATCATTGAGGAGAAACCTAACTGAACATAATACATCAAATTGATTACTTGTTATACAAAATTCATATAGTAGTTCATAAGATATAACAAATGAAGACTTACCCGTTACCATTTATCTCAATCCAAGTCTTAGCTCGAGTGCTTCCATAACTGGATTGTACTTCACTTTCATCACTTGCAATGTTGTCTTGGGACTGGTTTGTGTTAGGATGAGCGGGTTGGGGAGTAGGCTGTACAGTGTGAACAAGATGGGGGTTTGGAGGAATGTTGTTGGTAAATTAGCCGCACATGGTGCTTTGGTTGGGAATGTATGAGGTCTGATGATGGAAAGTCACAAATGGGGAAGGCATCCTGAAATACCTAATATATAAGCAGCCATTGTGGCTCCTGGCTGAACTGGTATATGAGATACTTGGGGGAAGATGGATCAATGTCCATTGCGGTCATGTCTACGGCAGAGCTCCTAAGCCCTCGTCCTCTACCTCGAGGGGAGACTTACCTCGACGAGAACTAGAATCCATACCTAAAATAGGTGATAACAAAGCCAAGTACAAATATATAATGATTGCACATATAAACCGTGTACTCATACATCATAATAGGCACATATTTTGCAAAGTTCATTTATACAATATAAGTAAAGTCACAACCAAAAATATAAGTAAAGTCACAACCAATTGTTTGACATACAAAGTACTCAAATACATAAGAATTCATAAGCACTCAATCATCTGCATCATCATCATCATCAATGTCATCGTCATCGTCATTGTCATCATCATCATACAAATGCAAATTTTCTTCTGCTTCATCTGTCTCATTACTGTCATCCCACTCCCCTTCTTCGTCACCCTCATCATTCTCTACTTTATCTATCTCGTCAATACCCTGAATGAATGAAAACCCTATTTCATCATTAACTTCTTCCGGTGGTGCCCTTTCATCTACTAATGATGCAGGGATGGCGTCATTCATAGGTTCGACGATAGTCGTCATGTCCGTTTGTTGGTACGCAGTAGGTAGAGTGTACTGCTTATCCACTCTCGCCCTTGATTTGGTAGGTATGATAACAAGCCAATTAGCCCTATCCCTTGAGCGATTTGCATGTAGCATGAAGTATACTTATGATGCAGTGTTTGGGAAGATAAATGGGTCGTGCTTTCGGTACCTCCTTGTACGGTGGACCTCAATAAGGTTGCTTAGTTTATAAGATCGTATACCATAATTTAATGTGGGATCGAACAACTCATAACTGAAGAGCACACATCATTTAACTGGTCTGCCTTCGTACTCAATTTGGACTGCTTCCAGCTTCTATGTGGAATTTGAATCCATTTACTCTATATGCCATCCACGTCGATACATATCGATTTGGCTTCGCAGCCAATTGGCTCAAGTAGCAATGTCGTCGGTCTCAAATAGTTGAATATAATGCACTTAAGGTGACATAACATGTGGTTTTAATTAATACAATGCACCTAATTAACCGTTATGTTAAAATTATGAACAAATGAGTTCTAATACTTACATTCTGATTAAACCAATCTGCGAAATGAGTTTTGATGATGGTGTCGACATCTGCGTCGCTGACATTGAGACGTGCAGTTCTGACTTGTTCTGTGAAAATTCTATTACATTTTATGAAGCCTATTAATATACTTGCACTCTAAATGATAAACTCAATTGGAAGTGAAGATACCACTCATCCTATATAAGGTTTAACTTCATCATAATTTAACAGCATGTGAAGATTAGCAGCAATATATTCGGCATCTGTGAGATACCTTGATCTTTCCCTACCAATAGCGGTCTCTTGCGGTGCAAACACGGACAGATTTGGAAAATGATTAATATGCTCGTCGTCATCCTCATTTCTCCTGCACCTAGTGCGCATGGAGGGCACATTAGAGCCGAAGTAATAGGAGGCAAAGAATGTCCTCTCTGCTTCTAAGTATGCTTCTGTGATTGAACTTTCAGGATACGCTTGTTGTTTTATCTTTTTCTTCAATTGGCCAAAGGACGTACCAAATTCACAAATGCATTCACTTCTAAGTGATTCCACATATAAGAATTAAGATAAGGTTTCATCAATTATAGTATACTTCACCTCTCAAATGGATACATCTATCAGTATTGTACTGGACCACCTAGTTGAGCCTCTTCTGCCAAATGCATTGGCAGGTGCTCCATTACATTAGAAAAGCCAAGAGAGAAAATGGTCTCCAAATTACACAAAGTGATGACAATGTTGCGATGCAGTTCCTCAAGCATATCCTCCCGCAATGTTATTGAGCATAAGTTCTTGAAGAACTGGCTTATCTCAATAAGAGCTTTCAACACATCATCTGGGAACGCACCAAATGCAATTTGTAAAAGAGTCTCCATGAACACATGACAATCATGACTTTTCATATTGTTAAACTTCGCCTCATTAGGATCCACGATATTCCTTAAATTAGAGCAATATTCATCAGGCATTTGAAGCTCCTTTACCCATTCACACAACTCTCTTTGTTTATCCTCCTTATAAAATAGCATGCAATCTTTCCGGTAACCATCAATTTGGACCACTTCGGTGCCGAGATCTTTAACAACCTTCTTCGTTTGTCTACAGTTGTTTGGCACGCGGTTGTTAGGGGGACACATCTCTTTCATTAATTGAACAATTTCATTGAAACAATTTTGAGGCATATTATAATCAGATTTAATACTCAACAGTCTCACTGCCGCAGATAGCTCACTGTGGGTGGAGCAACCATTATATAAGGGTTTCGGCAAGTGCTTGACCCCTCTTCCTTTACATTTTGATTTGTTATTATAGCATCATCAACCATGTCCTCCATCCGATCTACATAGGATTCAGAGTAGTCATTATTAATATGACTTGAACCTCCAACTTCGGAAATTTTACTATTTGAATACCCAGAATCATATTGCTGAGCTTCTATTTCCTCATAACTTATCCAAAACCAATACATTTGTACAAAACCCTTATACGTAAGGTGCATCTTGACCTCATCAGGTGTCAAGTACACCCTATTTCTGCATTTCGCACAAGGACATCTATACTTTCCCCCATTCAGAAACTCTGTCTGTCTACGTACAAATTGATCGAATTGATTTACTCCATCTAGAAATTCTTGCGTATAACCACTACGATCAGGTAGTAATCTATTATATATCCACCTACGATGTGGAGGACTATTCATATTCTGCTCAAATAACAATAACCACATAAGGTATTTGATAAGAATTAATTTAAATTAAAATTATAATAATTACATAAATTACGCAATTATATATTATATATGTTTACTTTAAAATTTTCACATGCACCCAAAAAAAAACTTATAAATTTCGACAAATATACTTATATTCTCACGAATTTCACAAAACTAATAATTCATACATAATTGACCACTTTATTCCACCAACATTTCAAATTTCAATTTAAAATTACCAAATCTAAGTGTATATTACATTGGACGAAATCTTTAAACAAATATGAGCTATAACTTTATATGAACATCACATTTGAACAAAATTATAAACTAAAGCATCTCAATCCACCAACATATCAACTTTCAAGTTCACATCACCAAACATAAACCCTAAATTGCATTGAGCAAAATCTCCAACCAAATTAGATCAATAACCTCACACAAATACAACATTTCAACAACATTATCAATTAAAACATTTCATTCCACCAACATATGGAATTTCAACTTCAAACTACCAAACCTCAACCCTAAATTGCATTTACCAAATTCGTGTAATGAATTAGAATAATAACCTCACACAAATACCACATTTCAACAACATTATCAATTAAACCATTTCATTCCACCAACATATCAAATTTTAACTTCAAACTACTAAACCTAAACCCTAAATCGCATTTACCCAAATCTTGTACCAAATTAGAGTAATAACCTCACACAAATACCACATTTCAACATAAATATGAACTAACTATGAAATTCTAACAAGCTAATACAAAAATTTGTAAAAATTACAACTAATTTAGTTGAAGCAACTTACGTCAAACTTGATGAAACCACCGGGCAAAGGGGCGGCAGGCGGCGGCCGACGACGGGGGGGACGGCAACGGCGGGGGGACGGCTGGCGGTGGCTCGGCGGTGCTAGGCAGGGGCTAGGCGGTGGCTAGGCTAGGTTAGGCGGTGGTCGAACGAGCTGCCTGTTCGCCACTCTCTCTCTCTCTCTCTTCGAAACTTTCGCAGCAAATGAAACCAGAAAAAGAAATCTGGTTTCATTTAAGTGGGCTGGTGACGGATAGACGACGGAAATTCTGTCGCCAGCCCACTTTTGAAAAAAAATTTCGACTTTTCGGTCGCCCATTTTTTCAAAAAAAAATTTTTAAATATGGCGACAGAATTTCTGTCACCTACTGTCAATTATCGCGACGGATTGAGTTTTTCATCGTCAGATCTGTCGCACAATCTGACTTTTTTGTAATACTGTTTTTCAGTCGTCTTTTCCGTCGCCAAATCTGTCGTTAATTTTTTTCGTCGCTAATTTGAACTTTTTAGTAGTGCGTTTTCTACTTTCTCATCTCCTCTTAGTCTCTTCCCCCTCAAATCTCACTGGCTTGTAATCTTCTAACTCTCCTTCTCTAACGTTTGGAGTAGTAATTTTAATGAACTAATCATTTTAATCATTAAATTGCACGTTAGAATATTTGTAATTACGGCACATTTCATGAAAACATTGTATTTACGTTTGGCCTTTTGCAGGGTTAGGGTCAAGGGTTTGTCGAACCCACATGAAGGTCGATTAGACTTAGGGTTGAGAAAGTCCTACTTACCGAACCTCATGACCCGACCCTTAACCTAATCTGGCCCTCTATTTGATCATAACTAAGTGAAATATAACGAAACAAAAATAATTTTACCGAACTTGATCTAATTATCTTATCTGCTTATTTGACAAAATTAAAATTAACTCAAGTCAATTTGAGAAGAATAACCTATGTGTCAAGTCTAATGCGATAGAGGCGGGACCAGTCTCCCTTAGTCTTTGATGCCTCATTTCTTTTTTCCCTAAAGTAAATAGCGTGCAAATAGGAAAAAAATGATAAGACCTAACAAGTGATATCGGAATTGAGTCCCCCCCCCCTCTTTTTTTAAGTGACCACTACTACAATGGTATGGGACTTGAGTTTCATATTCCCTACCAAGGTTCGAAGTTTATTGAGCACAGAAAATTATATAATATTTGGTTAGATACAATTAATATTGTAATGTAAATAAGTTTGTAATTGTATTTTCATTACTTTGTTTAGTTGTATGATAGCATTGTAATAAAATAACTATCTTATAATTGTTATTACTACAAACTAAATAATCATAACTACATTACAAAGTTGATTGAATTACATTACTATTATATTAAATCCAATCAAACATCACATTAGTGATACTCCTACAAGTCCTTTGTAGGCTTGATAATAGGCTAATTATTATGCCACTAGACTTTAACAATATTAGCAGGTCCGTTGGGTGGGTCAACTTACCAATTTTTTTTTCCTTTTTTTAGAAAGAGTGAGAGAGAGAGAGAAAAAAAAAAAAAAAACAAAGAAAGAAAGAGGAGATGCCCCAAAAAAAAAGGATTAAGTCACTGCAATATCGTATACGAGTTTAACAAAGCCCAGCCCAATTCCACAGGGGTTCACAACTTTTGTTTTAAGTCTGTTAACACATGACGGCATAGATCCAATTACCCTTTTTGGGGTTTTTCCTTTTTTTTGGGGGGGGGGGTTTTTCCTTTTTTTTGGGGGGGGGGGGTGTTCGAAGCCTAATTCCAAGTGCAAAAGCCGAAGGGAGCACCAATATCCTAGGTGGTCCGTGCAAACGCCGAAGGTACTCGCATACCATAATAATCAAAAATGAGCTACCCTAACTCGAGACAAGGACACATGAATAAAAGCTATGTCGCTGAAATATGTCATTCAATATCACAATACTAAAAACTAAAACTGTAGTGGAGTAATCTACTAAGATGTATTTTAAGTTCATGTAAAATTCAAATATATCGAAGATATCTCAACTGCAAATGAAACATGACACAAACGAGATATAACATTATCGTAAGAGTGCTTCATGTATGACGTAAAATACATTGAAAATTGTGAAATTCAAGAAAAAAAATTAATATTATATTGTCAGAAGCCCAAAGGTCTATATCTTACAGCAGGGCAAGATGCAATGTAATATATTCATCTTCCTACAAAACAAGTGCCAAAAGAAGAAAATAAAGGAACGCAGGTTCTTCTAAGTGAAATAAGTTAAGACCTTAAATATGAATATAAACAAAATGAACCAATATGAATATTGATGACTCTAGACTAGTTAGTCCGTGAAAATTAATTCAGCCTGGTGATCACTCGTTTTTCTTGGCTACTTGTGCTGTGGGAGGAGCCCCGCCACCAGTAGTTGGCCTACATCAGACAGAGATAAAGTCAGGAAAATTGTTGTCTATTGTAACCACTAAACAAGAACATCTTTCTAAGTTTCTCAACTAGTACCATTTTCCCCACTTTTTGTGGAAGCCAGAGCCCATCTTGCGGGCTTGTGATAATGAGAATGGACCCAGGTTGTGTGTCTCACAGGGCTCAAAGAACGTCAGTTGAGAGTTTGCCTTACCGGCTTCTAACAAATATGACAGGTCTATATGCAAGTTTGTCGTCTTAGGTCTTATTCATAGTTCATAAGCAAGTATGTTACAATATAACCCATGCAGTTCACTATGCGAATTGGATTTATGATTGTACCTCCCCTAAATTGTAGACGTCTTATATACTTTCAAGGGAAATGTGTCGTTATAAAGCATAACACCAAATAAAAAGCAGAGAGTAAATAACTTACAGGCCAACAAAAACCTTGACGGCATCATAAATACCCCACTGAGAACCAGTAAGAGTTCCAATCATGACTATCCGAAGGGGAAGGCCACGGGTAAACAGACCCCATAGTCCAAGATTCTTCACAGCCTGCACAAATAGAACCCACATTGTGTCAAGATAAAGCCCCGTGGTAGAATTGATTGCAAAAATGTAGAATCAAAGAAACGGGAAGATTGAAATGTACGTACATCGCCAACAGATGCCCCCTTGGCGTTGTTGAGGAAAGAGACCAAGTTGTCTGCAGGGTGTGATACGACTGCACAGAATACTCCAGCAATGTATCCACCGACAAAGGTAACACCCAGTTGAAGTGGCTTGCTGCATTGATCTTTAGGTCTTGGGATGGAATACTTATAAATTAGCTCCACAATGGTCTCAAAAGATGCAAATTTCATCATTGTATCTGCAACCAAAGGAAATAAAATATGTGTTAAGAGTATAAATCTATTCTTAGGCCTTCAACCATCAGCTTATATTTTTGGTTAAATTGGTTCTTGAACAAGGTATTAGAGCTTTTTTGAGCAACAGGTCTCGATTTCGAATCTCAGAAGCCCCCATATTGATTTGTTGCGCAAGGTAGGAGGAGTCTTTGCAGCAACCACACTTCAAGCACAAAGGGCATTCGCATGAGGGAGTGTGTTAGAGTATAAACCTATTCTTGGACCTTCAACTATCAGTTTATGCTTTCGGTCGAGTTGGTTCTTGACCAATATATAATGCAGACCTTCTCAGTTTTAAGGAAAGGCGGCAATATGGTCCTTACATAAGAGAGAATAAGATGACTGAAGTATCAGATGATCGCTTCTGGCTCATGTTTTGTCTTGCAAATATCAAAAACTTTGAAAGAGTCTTGATTTGTTATGATGAAAAGCCACTTGGGGATTACAATTTTCAGAATGAAAACTTTTATCAACGTACAGGAGAAAAGTAGATCATCCAAGAAATACAGCATCCACTTATATATTCTTTTTTGGGCAATAATTGAAGAAAAAGCAAACCAGGACAACAGAAGGTGATTTTGCTTACATGGAATCTGACGACCCCAAAGAGGAACGAGTCCCTTAAACAATCTGTGACAAAATAAAAGTTGCAAATTAGTTAATACTCAAGAAGCCATTGCACTGAACATCAAGCTCCTTCGAGCGAACACAAAGCGAAAACCCATACCCAGCTGCGCCTTCAGACTGAATAAATTTCGGGAGACCATCAGACAACCCTCTGGCAAAACCGGGTTGAGTTTGCACACGAACCTTAACAGCCTCCATGGGGCAAAGAGCAGCACCAGCAATTACCTCAGCGGAAGCCGAGCCTGCCAGGTAAATCAATGTTTTGTACTTAGTTGCGTACTCAGGACCCGCAATGTCCGAGTAGTACTTTTTGAAGAATTCATAGAAGCCGAATTTGCAAGCCCCTTGAGCACTGTAACCAAGAAGGGTTGGCACCCAACCCCTGAAGAAGCCTCTGAAGCCCTGTTCTCTTAGCAAAACTCCGAACCCAGAGCTAATGTTCTTATATTTTGCAGGGTCAATCTGAAAATGTGGAAAATAAACCGGTTGGGAATTAGATTCTTCAAGTGAATTACAAAATCAGCTAGATATAAAAGGGTTGTGTTTAACAATCGACTTTCCAAACCAAAGGGTATCTCTTATTCATCAAACTCCTGATTACATGGTGTTTATCAAAGCTTGCCGCCTTGTACTGATTAATTGAACTCCTCATGGATTATTATTCTTATTTCTTGGAAGAGACGAAAGAAATTTCAGTATCTAAATGACATGGTCATCCAAAAATTGTTGTTAAATTGCAAAGTCCTCCATCAAATGACTTACAGTGTAGTTGTGTCCTTCGATGCATGTATGTATCCAACGGATTAATTTTCCTAAACACCTTTCAGACAATAACTGAGTCATTCGCTAGGTAAATTAGTTAGTCAAGAACCAACTCAACTAGAAGTTTAAGCTAATAGCTAAAGGCTCAGGAATAGGTTCATACTCTAACACGCTCCCTCATGCGAATGCCCTTTGGGCTTGAAGCGTGGCTGCTGCAAAGGCTCCACTAACTTGTGCAATAAATTATTTGGAGGCTGCTGAGATTCGAACTCGAGATGTCCCGATCAGAAAGGTTCTGATACCACATTCAAAAACCAACTCAACCAAAAACTTAAACTAATGGTTAAAGGCCAGGAATAGGGTTATATTCTAACATTAGTCAATACAATCGATCAATTATGTGCTAGTTACTAATGTAAACACTTGTCAACCAATCACTCACTAATCACTGCAGAAAAAAAAAGGATTATTGTTATACTACAAGCTAAGTATACTATCATGATCAATGTAATGAATGAGCAAATACCCTAGAAAAGTTAGCATCCCATGAAACATAAAATTAACAACGTCAATGATGGAAAAATGAATTGAACGAAGAATTAGGGAAGTCAATGGATGGAGAGATACCTGCATATTACACTTGACGAGATCGAGAGGAGTGACAGCCGTATGAGTTAATCCACAACTAAGCATGCCTCCAATGGTACAAGCGGCATAGAAAGACGGCGAATACATTTGAATCTTCTCCTTTGGAGCCTGAATCATGAAATTCTTAGGTGTTCGATGAGATAGAGAGGAAGAAGGCGACACCGAGGGGGTGGATGAAAGAGAAAATGAATGGGGATTTCCATTGAAGGAGTGATCGAAATCGAGGGAACTCGTCGATGAGTAAAGGAATGTTGGGATTAGAGAATGGCGAGAGGGTTCGTAGGTCATCGCCATTGTTGCAAAGTGAAGATCGAGAAGAGAGAGAGAGAGAGAGATGGCTTGACTCTTGAGGAATGAGGATGAAAAATGCTTGCGAATTCAAAGGTTGGTTCTTCCCTCGCACCATTTATAAGGGAACCAACCGTCAACTTTTCAAATTGTTTTTTCAAATTTGACCTCTCGCTGCCACCAAAGGAAATTCTATTGTGTTTTTTTTTTTTTTTTAAAAAAATGTTCTGGAGCCGGGAGGCTATTAATTTAATGATTTTTTTATTGTACAATTTATTTTGATTTTTTTTTTCCTGTTTTTCCCCGACATCAATGTATCATCCTTATTTTGCAAGTACAATGAGGAAAATATGAAGCAGTCTGCGTCGAGTTAATTAGTATAACTTTAGATGATGACATTAGACATTTTGATTTTTTTTACGGTTGCTTTTGTACTTTTATTATTTATAAGAGAGAAAACCACATTAAAAAAATTAAATTATATTAGAGATAAGTACATGCCAAATTGAATCTTTTGACCTGGGATTGTTGGTCTCTAACTAAATGTAAAGGTTTGATTGTAAAGCGAAATGGGGGATGTTTTACATATAATGAATGTTTTTTTTCCCCCTAATTTTTGTCATCAAACAGCTAAATCAAGGTGAATCTATTTCTTGTTAATCCTATTTTCGAAATTAAACATGAAAAGCATGTTTATTTCCAAATACATGCCGCAATTCTTATTGCATCATAACAAATTAATATCTAAAATTGAAATAAAATGGAAGGATAAAATAGGCTATACTTTTGAAAATATGTACTCTTAAAAAGTAGGGTTGTTCATCGATCTAGGACCGGATCGGACCGGCTTGAACTGAGGAAAGAGTTTCGGTAATGTTTGGGACCGTGGATCAAGGTCCTGCTCGTGGGTTGGGGAATGGGGCCGGTCCGATTAGCAAGCACTATCAGCACTGCAGCAGCTGTTTTTATTCATTTAGGCTGGTGATATTTCACTTATTTGGTTGGACAGTTTACTATTTCTTAAACCAATAAACGGACCACTATATCATTCAATCATTTCAATGATGTGAGAATTGGGAATTTGGGATAATGGAATTAGAAGTTAATTACATAATCACAACACAAGTCTAAAGAAACTCTCAAAATAAAAAGTTTAGTACATAACCAACTAGGTAAGAAAGTTAATTACATAACCAAAATTTTAAGTGTTTAATCAAATGTTCAAAGCGACTCAATCTTCAACCAATCAAGTGAATCAACCCACGATCCCAATGCAACTCTCAAACTTGAACTTGAATGTTGAAACCAATATCTTGGATTTGGTGAAGGACGTTCAACTAATAGGTCAAGTAGTTAAAATTCAGATTGGGCTCTTAACTCATAAACAGAGCTGGCAAAAATTCAGATTCGGATTGAATTTAGATTGGACGATGTCAAAATTTGAACAAGAAGTTGATGTCTAATACCCGATTTTTTTTTTTAGGTCAGACAATTCGGACAAAGTTAAATTCGGGTCAAAATCGGTTTTGGACAATAGACATATAAAAAAGTTGTATTCGGATTCAAAATTCAGACGAAAAATTTATAACTGTACCGAACTTTTTTCAATTCAGATAAATTTGGATATTCGAATCGAATAATTTTTTGTCAACTAAGGTAGAATGAAAACCAAATTTTTACAAGTTCCAGTCATTATTGCCGGCTTGCCGGCTTGGTGAGCAAGAAAACGAGGAGAGGGCAAGCAGGACGCAACGTTGGAGTGCGATTTTACATAAGCTTCCGGAGTTTTGCTTGGGGTCAAAGAAAGTTGCATCATTCTTCTGCCCCCAATTCTTTTGACCGCAGCCTCCAACATTTCTGCTTATGGAAATAGAAATATGAAATGGTCAAATGGGCTTCTGCCTTTTCGCTTGTATGAAATCAACATCATTCTTCGGTTGATTCATGGGTGAGGTCATAATTTCACTCGATTTAAATATACTTTTACACTATTTAAGAGAATAATTTTCTTAGACACTTCAAAATGTGTCCTGTTTTTATAAAAAAATTCGATGACAATTTTTTTGAACGGTCTTTGGAGTACAACAATTCGAACCTACGGAATGATAGAACTAGTATTATTAGCACTCCAAATTTGCAGGATATTTATTTTTAACAGTACATGACCATTTTAAATTGTGTTTTTATGCAAAATAATATTTCATCTACAACACAAACATATAAAATTCAAATGGTCTTTCTCACTATGAACTTCAAATTCTCTGAAAATACAATCTAAAATGACCATTCTACTATTAAAAAATAAGTATCATCAAAGTTTATACTATTGAGAGCTATGTTTTAATATTATACAATTCGTTTCCAACACCCTAAAATCTTAAATTATTATATTTTAAAAATCCTATATTAAACTCAATATCATATATATATGTATGTATGTATGTATGTATGTATATATATATATATGTATGTGATATATAATATATATATATATATATATATATTATATATATATATATATATATTATATATATATATATATATATGTATGTGTAATATATATATATTATATATATATATATATATATATATATATATATATATATATATATATATATATATATATATATGTATATAGATTAAAAGTTGAATTGAACTCATATATGAGCGAGATGTAAGCTTGCTATCTAGGATGCCACATAGGATTGAATAGTCATGTGAAATACTTTAATATAACATAGGATGTACATAAGATTTAAAATAAAAAGAAAAAGTTATGTAGGATGGATGAAAATTTCATACAATATTAATTCTATTTAATAATGTAACTTCTCATATACCTTTCTATTATTTAATAATAAAATTTAATCATAAAATATATATGATTTAATAATGCAAATACAACAAAAAATATGAGTTAGATATTAATTAAGAGTAAAAAAGTATGTTATTAGTAGCTGAGAAAAATTAAAGAAGACTCACTTTACTTTTGCATCAACAAAATAACATAATACATCAATATATTATTTGTTTTGATAAAAAAAATCTATTCTCTTAATAATATATTAGAAAACTATTTAATTTATACCTTTACATCGTAAGGGTATAAACCTATACATATTAAAAGTTGGATGCAAATAATGCATGAATTACATATGGCATCTCACATGGCACAAAATGGTGACTTGGCAACTTGCAATTAGTGGATATTAGTTGAGACATGTTAATCAACATTAATGCTATTAATTAGAATTTATTATATGTTATGAACTAAATTATTTATTACATAGTTTTACACTCCTAAACTATTTTATTTTTTGAGTAAGTCCTCATGCGGTTAACTTAGTACGCAATAATTATTTTTATTTCAAATTGATTAATTTTATTTTTCAATATTAAAGGAATAGAATTAGATGAAAGAATCAAATTTTAACTTAATTTTAATTGTAACTACTTATTATTTTGTTAAGGCTAGATCTTGAAGTCATTGTAAATGTGGAATAGCATAT
Source organism: Carnegiea gigantea (assembly GCA_029747015.1). Lineage (NCBI taxonomy): Eukaryota > Viridiplantae > Streptophyta > Magnoliopsida > Caryophyllales > Cactaceae > Carnegiea > Carnegiea gigantea. Next base: position 96,441 of record JAKOGI010000583.1, on the reverse strand, counting down.
TGCCATATAACAATTTAATCGCATAGGATAATTTATGAAGATATATAACACAACATGTACAAAGATTGTGTTAGATTAGTTGGCCACATAAATATTCATCCAGGATTAAAAAGTGACTTTTTATATATCTTACCTAGAACAATCTATAAGATTCTAATATAATTTTTATGAAATTAAGTTAAATTGAAATATAATCCATTCAACTTTTAAAAAATATCCATCACAAATTAATTACACTGTGATGTGTTTGAGAATCATGAAAAAAAAAAAAAAAAGACAGTCCGGTGCACAAGCATCTCGCATTTATATAAAAAAAAATAGTGAATGATAAATCATTATCATATGAAAACAAAAGCAATTTAGAGTTACTTTAAAGGAAAACATAAAGGAAACATAATTATGTTATTATAAAATTATTGATCTGCTTTTAAAATAATATATTTTTATTAATTATTTATACTAATATTGTTTAAAATAAAAATTGACTAACATCCTTGCATCGTAAGGGTATAATACTAGTATATATTAAAAGTTGGATGGAATTAACGCATGAGTATCATGCGTCATGCCACATAGGATGTCATGTGTAATGTTATGTAGAATTAATTAGCTACATAAATGTCCTTTATGGTTTAACTAATGCAATGTTGTATTTATTTTAAAAAATGATATTTTGCATATCTTATATATTTATCAATAAATCATAATAAAATATTCATTGCATTAATAAATATAAAAGGTGGTCCATAAATTTTTTCCATAAAAATAGATGTTACATAGATTAGAGAATTTTGACAAGAAAATAGTGAATAAATAATTATGGTATGAAAACAAAAGGAATTTTAGGTGATTAAAAGAAAATAAATATTAACAACTCAAAAAAATAATTATGTTGTTATGGAATTATTACTACTTTTAAAATTGATATATTTTTATTGCTTATTTAATGAACTTAAAATAACAATTGCTAAAATTCTTGCATGCATTTTCACGTATCTTATGTAGTCATTAGTAAGATGATAATATAATCTTTACTAAATTAAGATAAATAAAAAAGTTGGTCCATATATCTACTAAACTTACCCACAAAAGAAAAGACATCTCATATATTAGAGAATTTTTAAAAAGTAATAAATAAATAATTATGGTATAGACACAAAAGGAATTTAAAATAATTTAATGAAAAAAGAAAAAGAAACAATGATGACTTAAAAAAAATAATTATTCTGTGGTGCAATATCAATTCTATATATTAAAGGGACCCAATGTTATATGGTCATTACTAATTAGTAATAAAATTTATTCTCCAAAAATATAGTCATTTGACAATAAAATACTGAACAAATAAAATAAAAAAGTGAGTTCAAATTAACAATGAAGAGGGTATTGTTACAACAAAAAAAAAAGAATCCAGCAAAATGCTTAACTTCTGATAATTAAATAATCTGACACATCAATTTATGTTTACCACTCGAAAAGAAACTATCTATCATGCTAGTAATATATTTTAAAAAATATTTGAATTATGTTATTGCATTGCAAGGGTATAATCTTAGTAAATGTGCATATATATATATATATATATATATATATATATATATATATATATGTGGTGTGTGTGTGTGGTGTGTGTGTGTGTGTGTGTGTGTGTGTGTGTGTGTGTGTATATATGTATATGTATATGATATGTATATATATATATATATATATATATTATATATATATATATATATATATATATATATATATATATATATATATATATATATATATATATATATATATATATATAAGTAAGTTCGAACGTTGTGGTCATGACACCTGTCCTGTGAAGCATTTACTAAGATATTAATTGAAAATAAAAATTTAAATAATATGTGATTTAAAATCATCATAATGAGTGGTGTCTTTTCAACTGCTTAAATGAAGAAAAAAGAAAATAAATTATAGATATGTTAATATTATTAATTCTAAAAATTTAATTATAAGATTAATTATAATATTTTCAAAAATATTTTAGCTATATTTTAAAACAAACCGTGTGTAGTATGGATTTAAAGGCTAGTATCTAAAATAAATTAGAAAAAAAAAGAAAATGAATAAGGCCATGTTCGGCAACAGCGTTTGGGTAGAGTTTAGTGTTTTGATGTGGTCAATATATTAATTAGTTAATTTTTATGTCATGTTCGGCAAAATTAGCTGTTTAGGTAGCAGAGAGCAGTTTAGGTAGCGGATAACTGTTCAAATACCAGATAACGTTTCTAATTTAGCTGTTAGCAGGTAGTTATTTAGATGAACAGTTAAAATTAATATGTTCGGTAAATTTAACTGTTAGGCTAGCTGATTAATGTAAATTGACATAAAAGGATATAGATAATTTTCAAAGATAAAATTTTTAAAGGATATTTTGACTAAAAAAATATGAAACATTACTTTAAATGTCAAACATTAATACTATTAATTTTTCACGCTACTTAAAACACTAAACACTACTTGAAATGCTAGTTAAAACACTAGATTACGGAACACTAAAAATTAACTAATTGGTGTATTGACTTGATCAAAATACTAAACACAATCCAAAATAGTGCTGTCGAACACGGCCTTAGTTTTTGGTAAACTAGTATTTTGACTAGCATTTTGAGTAGCGTTTAGCATTTTAAGCAGCGTTTTTGAAAAACTAATAGCATTAACGTTTGACATTTAAAAGTAGCATTTCATATTTTTTTACCAAAAAATATCCTTTAAGAATTTTAACTCTGAAAATTATTTATATTCTTTTATATCAATTTATATTGATCAGCTAGCATAACGGCTAAATTTACCGAACACATTAGTTTCAACTGCTAATCTAAACAGCTATCCGTTAACAATTAAATTAGAAATGCTATCCACTATCTAAACAGCTATCCGCTACCTGAACTACTATCTGCTACCTAAACAGCTAATTTTGTCAAACATGGCCTAAATATATAAGGGCATGACAAGCAAGAATAGATACTAATTTTTGTTATTAAAAAAACGCATGTGAGATAAAACAAAGTAGAGGATGAGCAGAAAAAATGAAGCGGTGAATGACCATAATTTACTAACAAGTAATTAACTTTTATAACGAATTTGTCTTCTATTAGCATTTAATTTTTAACTACATATTTAGACATTTGATTTAACGTGCATTATTAGTGGTTTTTATTAATATTATAATTATAGTATTTTAGGCTTTTGATTAGTTGTTTATAGTTACATAAGTTTTACTAACATTATTAATGCCATTATCAATGTTATATTATTTAATTTTTCTATTAATAACAATTTAAATCAAGCACCTACTGGTGGAAGATGAAGTGATCAATTTTCATTCCATTTACTTAGATACTTATACTAATTGACTACGCTAATTAATGAAATAACCGTTTACATACAACTAATTCATGTACATTAAACAGTAATTCTAGTGTATACTTAAAAGCTCATTTTTTAAAATTTTTTTAACAATAGTAAACTTGAGCTACCCACTGGGTCCCTATCTCAGGAGATACCCTAGTGGACCAACTACTAGCCCATGGGGGGGAACCATGCAAGCCCAAACCTCAGCCCACCCCCCTTCATTCCCCCAAACAAATGGCAATAAAGAGTTTCTCCACCCAGATTCGAACCTACCGGTGGAGGTGAAGCAAATATGGTGGTACCAACCAGGTACTGTCTTGTTGGTACTTAAAAGCCCATATAAAACCAGATCCAGGCTTTTAGATTAACCTAACAGCAAACTCAATTCAAGCCCATAAGCCACGCAATTTCCATGCTGGCCGTAAACTCTGATCCGGTTCAGGCCTGAAAGCCACATGGTTTCCGGGCCAACCTAAACTTTGGTACGAGTTGTTAAGTCATTTGCTTGTTTGCGCTCTCTCAAAAAAAAAAAAAAACAATTGTATTCATTTTATAGATCTTTATATTTTAGAAATATTTTTTGCACCCCTTTATTTTTTTGTTAAATATACTTAAATCCCAAATTGTTGATATATCATAGCTACATAAACAACTAATTGACTTTCATATTGATAATTTGAGGGTTCAAGATTATTTTATACAAAAAGCTATCAACTTATAAAGTATCTTAGAGTTGTTATCATATTTTTGTGGATCGAATTATAGCTACAATGGCTTCTACACTTTCTTTTATGCCCTTAAAAAAAAAGGCTAAAAGACATTAAAAAATATTCTCAGAATGTGCGAATTATGAAAGCAATTCAAAATTTCTAGATATATGCATATATATGTTTATACTAAGGTGGTTAAGCTAAAAACATGCAGTCTAGCTAGCATGTCATCTCCAGGATATGAAAAAAAGGAAAATTTTATTTGGTGCCTTATGCATGTTTTTGTAGATTCCATCTAATAAATATGAAAATATCAAAACTCAAATTGTGCCTTTATATTTCATAAAGTCCAAGCAATATCTCTCTTTCACTAATGACGTTAAAAGCTAATTGAAATTAATAAATGCACTTAAAAATCCAGAAGCATTTGACAAGTGATGAGGGGAAAAACAAAAATGAAATAGGTATTAAGGGCATAGACAACCAATATACCCTGGGTTTGTTCATGAATCAAGGAGTGCCAGACCCAAACCCTAATATCTCTTGCCGCCCACGAGAGACAGAGGCACCCGCCATTAAACCACCTGTAAATCTTGCATGAGCGAGTTTAAAGTAAATCAGACAGTTACCATCAAACTTGGCCCGTATCCTTCATCAAAATCCTCCCCTTTGGAGTCCCAAATAAGGAAACTGAACCAGATAGAAATTGATTTTGATTAAACTGGAGAAGTCATAGATGGTTTTGGAATTTAATGTGTTTATATTGCACTATTTGGTGAGAAACTGATTTTAATGAAAATGGGGGCTTTGTTGTTGAACTAGAGATTTAGGACTCAATTTTCATTAACTTGGTCTTCAATTGCATGTCCTGGGCGCTGAAACTTACCCTTATTCTGCTCCACATAAGCTACAAAATCAGTGATGAAGTCTTCCCCAACCTCTTTTTACCCTTTTTTTCACCACCTCTATTTCTTAAGAAATAGAGACACAGAGATTACAGATGAGGTGGGAATCTCAAAAAATGAACTTGAATCCAATCCCAAAATCGCCAACCAGGCTGATCGATGAATCGGTTAATTCAAAGTGTAGAAGTTGGCCTTTATGGATGAACCCACTTTGTGCTTGTAGAGTTGGGTCTAAAGTAGGCAGGGCGTAGCCATGGCTTGAAGACTCCGTCAGTGAATTTACATTCATTACACTTCTTACAAGCGCCTTCTTTTGCTAAGCTTATGGTGTTGGTATATTAGAACTTAATCAAATCCTTTTTGTTTTTTGGTACGAATGAGGCACAAAGGTCAATGCAGGGAGGATTCAAACCTAGATTTCTGACAACAACTCCCAGAAATTCTACCAATTGAGGTAACTAATATCCAAGTTTAATTGAATCCTTTCGCTAATCTTTTTATGTGCCTATTGTGTGAAGATTTTATTGAAGGTTTGGTCGGTGAGGAAGAAAATAAGTAAAAATTGGAAGGAAATTAAAAATGAGAGGCCAAGTTGATTTTTGAGGCAAAACTGAAACTTTCATGGGTAGCAATGCATAAGAAATAAATATGAATATACGAGCAGGATGTGATGATTGGAGGGGGCTAGGGCCCCATGGTAGGACAATGGATTTACCTTGTAAAAAGGGTGAGTTGTAGAAGAAAGAAATAAGGGTATTTTCATGAAAAGTTGAAACCAACATGACACATCAGTGTGTTATGGTTATCGTTACCAGCAAACTCTTTTCAAAAACACAAGAGCACTTTTTGTATTTCGGAATTTTCATGTTTGCTGGATGGAATCTATGAAAACATAGAAGCATCAAAAAAATTCCAAGAAAAAAATTCGAATGTAATTATAATAATTGTTGGTCTAATTGCAAAGGTTTTAGGATTCTAAAAGAAATTTTGGGTGACAATTCTCCTATAGTAGTTTAATTTCGAGCATGCCCTAGATAAATGGATTCTAACCTCTCTTTGGTAGCTAAATGCATGATTTTCCTAGGGGGAAATTTTGTTAAAATGATTGAAGTATCCCCATGTAGACTCTTATGTTCCCTTCCACTGCAAAAGAAAGTCTATATAACGACAGAATCAGCGATAGAAAAGGACATAACAGCGACAGAATTTTGATTTCAGCGACAGAATTGACGACGAAAAGGGATTGTCGGATTTTCACTCGTCGCTAGGTACCTGATAACGGATCCAGCGACGAAAACAGCGACAGACCAAATTTTGGCGGAGATGAAAAGGTGGGGAAGGGAACGACACAACAAAAATTCATCGCCATTGGCGACGGAAATAGCGACGGAATTTCCGTTGCTCCCTTCTGTTAAAAAAACCTCTAATTCCGTTGTCATTCCGTCACTGGGTTTGCAAATTTTTTTAAATAAAAAGCTTGTTTTTTATCGTATCCCTCAGTACATACATTTCAATCCCTGCAAGAAATTTACAAGGAGTATTCACTCTATCAACATCCAATGGCTTCAAGTATGACTTCTTTCGAAACGTTTTCAATAATTTTCAAACCACAAACAGGTGGAATATTATGTACAAAGTAACACTTGAAATTAATTATTTTCAATTCACAAACCACAAGTCCCAAACAAAGGGTATATATATATCAAAATCACAAATCCAAACAAACCACAAGTTGCTAGTTAGTCAAAGTGAAATTAAGTTTACAGAAGAGGGAGAAGCAAGCGCTAAGGGAACGGGAATGAAATAAGCACCAAAAAGAAGGAGAAGCAAGCACCAAGACGTGTACTCTATAAAGAACCAAGGCGGAGAACCATCAATTGGGGGAAAACTGCAACCAACTTAATCACCAAGGTGACGATCATTATCTTCCTCATCCTCATCCTTATCTTCATCCTCATCCTCATCGTCATTATGTTATGAATGATGAGCAAAGGGTGGCTGAGATCCCAAGTTAGAAGCTTGTTGCATTTGGAAGAAAGCCTGCAATCGCTGATCAATGCTCATCATTTGTTGGCTCAGTTATTGGTTGCTTTGGGCGCGCATTTTGTTGGATTCCTCCAGTAGCTTGCATTTCTCCATAAGTAACCGGTAACTTTCAGCTTGTGAAGTTAGCTCACTTCTCAAGGTGGTTACTACACTCCTTAAATCATTCAGCTCTTGTTACGGTAGCATATAACCAGTACCTAATAGCCATTTATATAAACTATGCATTAATATTACAATTAAGTAAACTTATCGTATAACCATGTTCATTGAAACTTTAATAAGAAAACTGTACCGGTTCGTTGAGTGAGACTGAGGTAACCGAATTCTCTAATGTTGACAAACTCACCGCCAATGCCATAAATACGGTCTTTTTTGTTCTTGTACATCTTCACCCACAACTCATTTGGGTTTGGAAATGTCTGGGATGGATCTTGAAAAGTGACATCCCTGGTCCCTTGAGAGTTGATTGCATTTTGAAATTCGCGTTCAAATGATTCATACAATACAACATATGCAAAAAAACATATATATTACTGTTAATGAAATTAAAGTATACAAGTCCAGTTTGAACTACCAATAAAAATTAAGAATAGCTTATAGCTTACATATATTTGTTGGGATTTCTTGTCAATCCAAGGGTTGTCTTCTTAGTCATGGAATTTGTGAGTGCGGCTGATAATTCAATAATTGTAGGCTCTGTCCTAATCCCTCTACGTGCCAAACAAAATTATATGAAACACAAGCCAGACCACATCCAAAGTCACTCTCACACTCCCATTTAAATATATTCCTTTACTGTGACCTTTGCCTCTTCCATCTTGAATGCCCAGAAAACTTGCATGTATCCAGGTTTGCGTGCTCCTTAAAAAGTAGCATGCAACCTTTACGGCAATAGTCAATGTGTACCACATCGTCGTCGAGATCTTTAACAACCTTTTTCGTTTGCCCATAGTTATTTGGCACCGGTTGTTAGGCGGACACATCTCTTTCTTTAGTTGAACAATTTCATTGAAATACTTTTGTGGCATGTTATAATCAAATTTAATACTCAACAGTTTCACAGCAGCTGAAAACCCACTATGGGTGGAACAACCATCGTATAAGGGTTGTTGAGCAGCTTGCACCATATTATAAAATGATTCTTGGGAAGTGCTTGACTCCTCCTACCTTACATTTTGATTTGTCATTATAGCATCACCAACCATGTACTCCATACGATCTATGTATGAATCATTGTAGTCATTATTGATATGACCTAAACCTCCAACTTCGGGAATTTCACTATTTGAATATCTAAAATCATATTGCTGATGCTCTACTTCTCCATGACTTATCTAATACCAATACCCTTTAACAAAACCTTTATACATAAGGTGTATCTTGACCTCATCGGGTGTTAAATACACCTCTATTTCTGCATTTAGCGCAAGAATATCTGTACTTTCCCTCATTCAGAAATTCTGTCTGCCTACATGCAAATTCATCAAATTGATTTACTCCATTTAGAAATTCTTGCGTATAACCATTACGGTCAAGCAATAAACATCCATCTACGATGTAAATGACCATTTATATTCTGCGCAAACAATAATAACCACACAAGTTATTCGATATGAATTAATTTTAGTTTAAATAATAATAATTATATAAATTACTCAATTGTATATTACATATGTTTATCCCAACTTTAGAAAATTAATAACTCATCCAACTTTTAGCATTTTATTTCATCAACATATCAAATCTTAACTTAAAATTACCAAACCTAAACCTAAATTACGCTGGGCTAAATCTTGAAACAAATTAGAACAATAACTTTACACCAATATCATATTTCAGCAAAGTTATGGAATAAAGCATTTCATTCCACCAACAAATCAAATTTTAACTTGAAATTTCCAAACCTAAATATACATTATATTGGGCAACATCTCCAAATAAACTAGAGCAATAACGTCATCCAAATATCACATTTCAATAAAAATATTAATTAAAGCATTTCATTCCACCACGATATCAAATTATATCTTCAAATTACCAAACCTAAATCCTAAATTCTATTGAGCAAAATCTTAAAACAAATTAGAGCAAGGACTTCACACAAAGATCACATTTCAACAACAGTATGAAATAAATCATTCCATTCCATCAACAAATCAAATTTCAATTTCAAATCACCAAACCTAAACATAAATCACATTGGGCAAATTCTTGAAACAAATTAGAGTAATAACTTCATACAAATACTGCATTTCAATAAAAATACGAACTAACTATGAAATTCTAACAATGTAACACAAAAATTTGTAGAAATTAAAACTAGTGTAATTGAGAAGTTTAAACAACCGGTGACCAGTGAGGAGGGACAGCAGCCGGCGGTGGGAGTGGGCGGCGACGGCGGCAGGGGATAAGGGCAAAGGCACTCGCGGCAACTCTCTCTCTCTTTGTGACTTTCGATTGGAGGAAATGAGGAAAGTGAATCATATCTAGTTCACTTAAAACATATGGCGACGGAAGGGGCGGCGGAAATTCCGTCGCCCCAGCAAAAAAAATTAATAAGCAATGGAATATCTGTCCCCACCTGATTTTTTTTTTTACTGGCGACGGAATTTCCATCACCATTTTCAAAATAATTCAAATTTTTTTAAACGGCAGCGGAATTATACTGAAACGTGGCGACGGAATTATTTTTCCATCGCCAGGTCCGTCTCTAATTATAACTCTTTTCTAGTATAGCTCTTCCATCATTGATTAAGCCTATCCCTGAATTCTGTCGTTATTTTGTACTTTTTTAGTAGTAATTCTACCACACTCTTAAGGAAATGGCAGAAATATTAATCAAACACTATAACAACATTATCAAAAGTGCTTTAACACAACTAGTACATTTGTTATTTGACATTGGCATCACTCAAGTCACTTGCTACTTGAAATAACTTTAATTCAAATTTAGATCAACTAATGATTCAGTATAAGGGACCTAGAGAAATGGATGATTATCCTTTAATTTTTCCTTACCTCTTCAACATGCTAATTCTTCATAAATACTCTAAAAGACTAAATATTAATCCCAAGATTAGGAGTATAATTGTTTTTCTTTTGAAATAAAAAGCAACTTGCTTGTATATTGTTAGCATCATCATTAAGCATTACAGGGTCTCCCTAATGATCAGAAGGGATATCTCTGACTAAACACATTGGTTGACAGCTAAAATAAAACTAGTCCATGCAAACTTATAGGCTATCCCATTATCTCCCCTACTTATATACTCAACTCTAGCTTCTACGAGATCATGAAGGTACCATAAGATAGTATTTACTATTGAAGAAAAAATATGACAACAAACTAACAGACATTGGTGTCATGAGAGGGGGTTTCTCTTGTTGTCTACTCTCTTGCTAAGTATATTTTTGGAAGTTGGTGCTAGGGGATGACGAAAAGAGGTTGAGGTGGACTTGGAGAATTCGGGTGTTGAGCTTGTTTGGTGATTCTACGAGCAATTTGGAGGTAATCCCTAAATCTCCTTTTTGGTTTGATGAATTTGTATGATATGGTTGATTATGAGAATGTTGTTGATCCTATTGGAGATAATGTGAATGTTCTGGATCCTATTTTAAATGCTGATACTGACCTTTTGTGATCGAGGGAAAATGGTGACTCTTTTAAGTGTGACTGCCCCGAGCTAGTTCCCAAATCCTTTCGTGATCTATTTCGATATAATCATGATCCTTTCTAAGGGAATGAAACTATATTTCATTGAACCAGATGTTGTGGATAACTTGACGGTGGTAAATATCACTCTCGATCATGTCGAGGATGAAATCGCCTTTTGGGAGTCCTATTTAGTAGGCTATATCATTGGCCTACGCCCAAACTACTTGTAATCAAGGGTTTTGTGGAAAGAAGATAGAGTACTACAACTCGTCCCAAATTTTTGTGTCACCCTAAAGGTTGGTATAGATTTCGTTTCACTTATAAGGAGGATGCGGGAACTATCCTCAGAGGTTGCCCTTAGATGTAAGGAATACTTCTTTGATTTTTAAGTCATGGCCCCCTAAATTTCAACTTGACAAAAAGGTGATGAATAAGGCGCCAGTTTGGGTTACATTGCCCAATTTAGACTTTCGTACATGGCCAGCTAATGAATTAAGTAGGCTTGCCAGTATAGTAGGTATGCCTTTATATGCAAATAAATATTCTGCTTGCAAAGACAAAATTTCTTATACCTGGATCTTGATTGAGGTTAATGTGTCAACTACACTTCGTGAGACTGTCATAGTCCGAGATCCTTTTTGGGAATTCTTTGGAAAAAAAATCGATTATGAATGGGTTCTTTTTTAGGGGGGCAGTTGGAAGTGCAAGAAGTTGGGACATGTGGAAGAGGATCGTGCTCTCCATAATTTATAGAAAATTTGGTTACGAAAATCGTGTCAAATAAGGTTGTGGATCAAGCTATTGAAGTGGAGTTAGTTCAACAAGCTCATCATCTGATTGAGGCAAAGCTAGTGTTAGAATCAGCATTGCCAGCATCAAATACAAGTCAGAAGGGACCTAAAGGTTTAGTTAATGCTCTACTCCTATCAAGGCTATTGTGATTTCATGTAGGGAGTTTCTTTAATCTAAACATATAGGGAAGGCTATTGATTCTACTCATAGTGGGGCAAGAAATGATGTTGTCGTGCTGCAACTAAGCAATAAATTCAATGCACTTGTTTCTACAATTTAGATCAATGGTAATAGTGAGAAATCAGCTATAAGCAAACATGATAAGGCTAAGAGTATAAGGCGCACATTTGACAAATTATTATGATTGTGCTGGAATGTGGGGGTCTTAATGACCCTCAAAGTGAAATTAGGAAAACTATAAATAAGTTCATCTAGATACATTTGGCGTTGTGAAGACTAGAGTGAAGGAGAATAACTGTAGCTATTATTATTCGTAGGGTATTTCTTTCCTCTTTTTACTGTAAATTATTTAGCTCACTATAATGGTAGAATTTGGCTATTTTAGAGGAGATTATTGTTATTCTATCTGACTTGTTAGTAGCCAAATGATTCAGTGTTTAGAACACAACAGTATCGTTTTAGGGGGGTTTGTCATTTTTGTTTATAATTCCAATTTTGTACCCAAAGAATGACTTTGTGCAAGATGTCCCTGTTTTGGGCAAATAGACTCCTCTCCTTGGATTTTACGTGGTGATGTTAATGTGGTGCTTGTCGAAGATGAAAGGCTGTCAAAAATTGGTTTTGATCAATGAGAGATCGACGATTTTGCTGCTTGTTTTGATAAGATTAGCCTTTGTGATATCTCTGCCTCTAGTTTCTTTTATACTTGGTGCAATAATCAAAAGGGTGATTTGAGGGTTTGGTCCAAATTTGACAGGGTGCTGCTTAAGTCTGAAGTAGTGAATAGCAATTGGGCTTTTGTTGTGGACTCCAAGCCACCTGGGGTCTCTGATCACTGCCTAATATGGGTGAAGATAAAGGATTATTACAGAAGCTTTTTCTAAATATTTGGGTTTCTCATCTAGATTTTAAGCAAATTGTCAAGAGGTTAGTGGGTGTGCAACGTATATAGTGGTTTCCAAGGCCAAACATCTCACGTAGGAATTAAAGAAGCTACATGGTACTCATTTTAGAGGTGTAGCTAAAAAAGTATAACACATCTCCCAACAGTTGCTATAAGTACAAAAGAGACACTTCAACGTAATCCTATGTCTTGTGTTCTGCAAGAGATAGAGAAGGACATCTAGGTTATGTACAAGAAATTCAGGATGATTCAAGACAAGATACTATAATAGAGAGCTAAGAAAAGGTTTTAGTATAGGGATTAGAATAGTAAGTTCTTCCACACTATAATATCCCAACCCTAAATCATGTTTATTTATTTAATTAAGTCATATTATTAATTTTTTACATTTATTTATCTCATTTAATCATCCTGGTTGGGAGAATTCATTTGGGGCTCCACTTTGCAATTCGAGTTTCATTTACCGAAAATAATTTTTCAGAGAAATTGATATTAGGCCTCGATAATTATGATTTAAAAGATTAAATTATTTTTTTTCATGATATCATATTTAATTTCGAGTTTCGAAAAAACAAATTTAATTTATCGCACTCGGTTTAATTTACTTTCCAAACCCGAACTCATTTAGGGCCAATTTTGGCCCAACAAGTTCCTAATCCATTTGTTTAGCTAATTACCATCATAAACCCTAATCATAATTAGCAAATATATTATTTTGGGGTTTACATTTTTAGCCTAATGTTTTTACTTCAATTTTCAGCCAAGTATTTTGCTTACTCAAGTTAGTGATCTAGTCATCCTCTTCTCTCATCCACTCACCCTTCCTTCTCCCTCTTACATGGCTGCCTTCTTCTCTTGGCTGATCCACCACCTTCCAGCCACTTTTCAGCCACCAGCCAGCCACCCTCTGGCCACCATCCACCACCCAAATGCCTCCCACATCAAGCATCTTCATCTCTCCCTTTTAATCACCAAATGAGGTAAACCCTAACCTTATCTTGTTGGTTTATTGTATTTTGGTTTTGATTCTGATTTTGTTTATTGATCATGCTATTTTAATAATGGTAAGAGCTATTTTTGAGGTGTTGATCTGTTGGCTAAGCATGAAAGCATGCTAAGGTTGAGTTTGTCTTTGATCATGCAAGTTAGTCTGAAGTGATGGATTTGGATTATTTTAAATAAGATCTTGTAATCTTTGGCATTGATGATGAATATCAAGATGTTTATGCTGATTTATATAAGTTATGGATTGATTTTAGTAGGTGGTTATGTGAAGAAAAGATTGCAAAGATGCAATTATTGAGATGTAAACAGACCTAAAATAGGGGTCTGTTTCGGATTAAACTGGCAACAAACAATGCATGGTAAAATCATCATTTTTTATGGGTATCTAGAGCAGGATGTTAGCTTTCAATTGGCTTTTGAATTACTTAATTTTGAGTTGTGTGGACAAAGTTATGGTCCATTTATTGAAGCTACGCAGAATACATCGAAACTGGGAGCATATTTAAACAGTGAATTTTACGAAAAAACTGGTATTGATTGGATCATTGAAAATTTGTGATTTTTGGTGTGTGGATAGGTCAATGAGTTATCTTTAACATGCATTTTGAATCACCTTAATCTGAGTTCTGTGAAAAACGTTATGATCGTTTTGCTATGACTACATAGATTGAACGGAAATTGTGCATGTCTATGTTCTACTGTAATTTTAGAGACCTTACTATGTGAATCATGCTTTGTGTCCTAAATGAAAGTTTTATAGACATTACAAGCTTTTCATATTGGGGTTTTATATCTCAATTGGAAGTCGGGAGTGAAAGATATGAATTTTCTAAAGTAGACTATCAAATGATATTATGTGAAGAAAGAAACCAGTACTTAACAGATCAAACTGAGATTATTTGAGCCTTTATGAACCTCACAATACCCTTCATGATATTAAACCTTCCTTTATCCTTTTTAGAAGCATTATAGTTTCTATTATCCATTGCAGATGCATTACACTTTCTATTATCTATTTCAAAAATAGCAGAAGCCCATATTTCATTTATATTAATTAAAATCTTTTCATTATTCTCTTAATCATTTTAATCTTGTCTATTTTATTTCAATTTATTGTATTTCAAGTTCAATGACTCTAACTAATTTATTTTTCAGATCATTTTGATGTAACTTATTTTATATTGAATTTGTGGCATTGTTAAAGCCTTCTTACTTAATCAATTTCCATTAAAGTTACAAATTATGTCAGTGAATTTGGTTTACTAACTATATTTACCTATAATTACATTTCTTTATCAGAACCGGGGCCTAGTCTATCATTTTCCATTGTGCATACGCATTATCAAGTGAAACATCATTTTAAAGATTTCAGGTACGTCCATTGTCTGTATCTTTAGAAATCAGAGTGTATTTATCAATGTTACCATGTTTTGGTAAGTACATCAATGAATCAGTTTACACAGTGATTTATTAGTTAATTAGTGACCCCATTAGTTATCATCTATAGGGCATTCGCCCTATAGTTATCCGCGCGGCTTCAGGCCAGGTCCTCGATCGGCTTAGCAGGTATACACCTATCTATAGATCGTAACAGTATCAAGGAGTTCACTATCAGATAATAACTAGCAATGTAGTTTTACATTTATCTTATTTCCTATTTTAACTTAAATTGAATTGCAAAGTGGCCGCCCAAACCATTTATTTAGAGATCATTTATCAATACAGGAATGCACGTACTGAGTTTCGGCTCACAGTTCAAAATGTTTTTCATGTTTTGTTTTAGGCAAATGCTAAGCGAATTGCCCTCATGCCAGCAAATCAGTTGAAGAGAATAAGTGAAGCAAGAAAATCCAGATGGATCAGAAGTAATGCAGTATATGCATACTTTAAAGTTGTATTTTGAATTCTTTAGTAGATGGAGATGTAGATATTAGATGGTGACTTATTTTCTTATGGTCTATAAACCCTACATTGGTTTATATAGTTGTGAACGGTTGATCATATATGAAGGTGTATCATTAAAGCTATGCTTAATTGTGTCATTTATAGCACTCATATTTCAAGCCTTGTCCTTTTGGACGGCGGTAATGCCCCTATCATTGAATTTATCAGATTACTATTGAGTATTTTATTAAGGAGAATATAAACAATGATATATGTTTAATTTGGGGGCGTTGCACACACTGTGATCAAGCAAAAATAGAAGACTAGTTATATTCATAAGGTGATAGATAAAAGGGGAGGAAAGTATCATCCCAATAGAAGATTACGTCTGCTTTTGTTGAGTTTTATAATGATTTGATATCTTTTACTCATATGGTATGTCCTTTAAATTAAGCATGTGTCCAAAATGGGCATGTATGATCTTTGCAACACAAGCTCTTGGTTTTTGCCCCATTCTTTATGGATGAAATAAAAACGGCTTTGTTCAGTGTAAAGGATAACAAGGCCTTAGGGCTGGATGGCTACTTAGATGCATTTTTCAAATATGCGTGGGATTTTAATGTTGTGTTTCTCTCAAATGGGTAAGTTGCTGAGGCAAATTAACAACACCTTAATTGTTGTTGTTTCAAGAAAGCCTTGCCACGAAGGTTGTAGATTCTAGGCCCACATGCACTATGCAATGTTCTTTATAAAGTAATCTCTAAAACTCTAGCAATTAGGCTGAAATGTATATCGCTTGACATCGTCAATTGCTGCCAAAGTGC
Organism: Carnegiea gigantea; assembly: GCA_029747015.1. NCBI lineage: Eukaryota > Viridiplantae > Streptophyta > Magnoliopsida > Caryophyllales > Cactaceae > Carnegiea > Carnegiea gigantea. The sequence continues at coordinate 80,149 of JAKOGI010000583.1, read as the reverse complement.
TTCGCATATGAGAGAAAGTGCATTTCTTCTAAAGTTATAATGAAAATTGGCATTAGAAAGACTTACAACACATTGGATCAGACCTTTTTGGAGGTTATCTTGGTGCAGTTGAGTTTCCTTGAGCATTTTGTGCAATTGATAATGACTTACATCACTAGTCCTATGTATTATATGAATGTTAATGGTGAGTCTCAAGGGTATTCCCTTGGTGTGAAAGGCTTAAGATAAGGAGATCCTCTTTCTCCTTATCTCTTTGTTCTTTGCATGGAAATCCTTATCAGAGGCTTTAACTTGCCTACTGTAAATGAGCTCTTTAATTTCATGAAAGGTGCAATACACTAAGACTAGTAAGCTTGGCTTTTGCTAATGATCTTTGGGTGTTTTGCTCGTGGAAATTAGGATCTATTGGGGTTGTGTGGAATTCCCTTAGGTACTTGGGACTTCTTTTATCAACTAAGTTAATGTGTCATAAAGTGTATCATCCATCAGTTGATAAAGTTAAATATAAGCTTAGCTTATAGGCTATAATAACTAGTAGTAGTAATAACTAGCATTGTGACATTATAGGCTTCTATTTTTCTTCTTCACTTCTATACTCGCAAAGTCATTGAAGCAATGTGTAGCAGATTCCTTTGGAGTGGTGATTTAATAGCCAAGTGTTGATTAACTAGAGGGATGTTTGTTAGCCTTCGTAAAATGGACACCTCAATTTCAAAGAGCTTCCTAGAATAAAGCACACTGTGAAATAGCTAAGAAAATTCATACATACTTCCCTTGTGTTTACTTCATGGGTCTTCTCTTATATGCTAAAGGGGGAGATGTCTACCAAGTCAAAGTATGCAACTTAGATACTAGGGGTTAGAGGATGCTAATCAAAATTAGAAATTAACTTAGTTCGGAGATAAAGGGCCCTATAGAACTAAGTAATGACCATCTACTAGCACTTTTGAGCTGCGTAAAGCTTATAACCTTTTCTGTCGTGATCATCCTCGAGTTCACTTGTGGAGAACAATTTATAAGAATTAGGCATAGGGAAGATATAAATTTATGGTATGGTTAGCTATTAAGAATATATTGATAGGCAGTTGCTAAGACAAAAGGTTTCTATCTACTAGCACTTTTGTGCTGGGTAAAACTCATCTCAGAGTTTACTCATGGAAACGGTTTATAAGAACTGGGCATGGGGAAGACACAAATTAAATTTATACTATGATTAGCTATTAAGAACATATTAATAATAAAGCAGTTGCTCAGACAGCGAGGTTTGGCAATTTAGGATTCAATGTGTCCTCTACTCTAAAGCTGGTGATGATCAGTGTCCATATTTATTTTGCAAATGCCCTATATCTAATGTTGTTTAGGGGCTTGTGTTAAGCTTATCTGAACAACGGATGAGGTGTTGGACACTACAATAGGAAGTGTGATGGTTTATGAATTATTGTAAATGAACTTCTATTTCCAGTAAATGAGAAGGAAACTTATGGATTGCACAATGTAAGAATTATAGGGGGAAAGAAAACTTAGAAGATCTTAGCACTACCAGAGATCATGTGAGACAATTGTTAGGCATATTTAGTTTATTGCTTGTTTGAGAGCAAGGGATTTTATCTTGAATTGGGGTGATCATATCGCTTGATGTATTGCTATATCGCTCTTGTGTATCTTCACTTTTGGGAAAATTTCAATGGTAATTATTTACTTCTTTCCAAAAATATGACAAATTTTCCTTCCCAACATAGAGGACATCCGCTAAAGTTTTGCAATTAGTCTCAAGTATTACTCTTCTCCACCTATTTGCTACACACCATGTAATTGTTTACCTTAGTGCTTATGCCTCTACTTCTTCAGAATGTAGGATGCCATGTTTAGCTCCAAGCATGGTAGCGACAACATCTCAGGCCACTACTACATAACCACAAGCACCTTGGGCTTTGAAAATTATTCCGTTGACATTAACCTTCAGCATGCCTTCTTGTGAAGAATTCCATGGAACTTCCTCGTTGCTTGTACTGCTTTTGTTACAAATTTGAGCATGCTTAGTGTTATAGGTTTGCCTTGTATAAATCCATACATTGTGCTCTTGAATTACGTTGGTTGCAATTTCTTTTGGGTGTCTGCATTCACTTTACTAGAAGCAAGCATTTCAATATATCCTATAGTAGCAATAAGCATAGGCAAAAAGGAAAACATCATCATTATTTTTATGATCAAATTGAAAGCCAAGCCAATAAAGAAAATCTCCACCCATGACATGTTTTAAATGATCGTCCAGCCCCAAATAAACCCATGTGAAATTCTCTGCAGTGCATTTTTGTTAACACATAGATCACCAACTTAGGTTGTCACCCACAGACTAGACATTATGTCTCCCCTTCAAAACTCTATTCTCTAAATTTATTCAAATAAGAAGGAAATTTATTCCAACTCTCCATAAAAATTTCTTAATTTTGCTTGGCACTTCTAATGTCCATAATTGACTCCACCGGTTTTTTCTTACTAGAGAAGTACTTCTTTCTAGGTCATCTACCTCCATTAGAATATGATAGCCACTCCTAACAGTATAGCTCCCCTTTTTTGTATAGTGCCATATGATCATATCCTTCCCTATTGTACTGCTAACTAGAATACTAAGAATCTCATCTACATCAATAGGTAGAAAGATCTGTCTCATAAGTTCCTCATTTCATTCCATTGAACCATCTTTAAGAGGTTATAGACTCTCAACGTCTCTAACCATTGAACTCGGGGGGAGCAAATCGTGAAGGTGAGAGGTCTAGGAAACCACATATCACCCTAAACTCAATTATCTTTGCCATCTCCAACTCTCCACCTGTACCCTTTTGGAAGAACTATTTTCGACTCCACGATATGTAAGCGTTGGACTACTTTCCATCCTACCCTCAAGTAAGAAGCCATAAGGATAGTACTTAGCCTCAAGTACTTCACTTGCCAGGGTAGAATTTTCATAAATGAGTCTCCAACCTTGCTTTCCAACAAATCAAGGTTAAATTCCTATAGGAACCTAAATCCCATGTTGCCTCTTTTTTTTGATAGAGACATCTTCTTCCATGAAGCTCATGGGGTTGTTTTAGATCCATCCCTTCCTCTTCCCCAACCCAAAAAAAAAAAAAAAGAATTCATGGGCTATTCTATTTCATCACATATCTTGATGGGTATTATAAGAACACTCATGGTATATGTTGGTATGGATTAAACCACTGCTTTAGTGGTACTCTTTGCTTGCCCTAGAGAATAACCTTTCTTTCCACCCCTATAATTTTTGTCCAAACTCTCTCCTTGATGTACGGAAAAACTCTTGCCTTGGATTTCCCAACCATAGAAGGAAGCCCTAAGTCGTTACCCAATGCCTTAGAAACTCGAGTCCCTAATATCTTACAACATTGATGTGCCTCTTACACTCCTAAAGAACACAGAGGACACATGGAAATTACCCATTTGGCCAGAGGCTCTTTTGTAGGTTGAAAGAATTCCTTCAAGCCTCTCACACTCGTCATCGTTTACTTTGCAAAAAAATTAAACTATCATTGGTAAAAATGAATGTGAGACATATCACAATAGCCCTACGCATACCTTATAAAAAGTCTCATTATGCTTGATTGTAGGTATTGTTTATATCCAATTTAACTGCAAAAAATCCTTCATTCCTTTCCTTTTCTATCTTAGAAAATGCATAACCTCATATGCCATTAGGACATTATTGGACATAAGCCTCCCAGGTACAAAAGCACATTGGTTAGACCCCACAATTTTGTCAAGAATCTTTTTCAAAAGATTTGTCGATACATTTGTAAGAATTTTTAAAAGCCGATTGTACGAGCTTATGGAATGAAGATCAGCTATACATTCCAATTTGGGTTTTTTTGGGGATTAATACAACATTTGTAAAATTTAGGTTAGAAAGTACCTCTGGGCCTTCTCCATTAAGAAAATTTAAACGGGCAGAACAAACATCATTGTCCAGAATGTTCCAAAACGTTTGAAAGAAGGAAGGTGACATACCATCCGAGCCTGGAGCTTTTCTTGAGTCCATTTAAAACAATGTCTTACTCACTTATTTGCTATAAATTCTTGGATCAGTAAGTTGTTGTCTTGCTTAGCAACATGGGTTTGCACACACTCAATCACATGGTTGGTTTCCTTGAAATGGTTAGTTAAAAAATTGATTCAAAATAACTCCTGAAAATATTTTCCAACTCCTCCTTATATTCACACCAGGTCCCGTCTTCTCGTTTCAATCTAAAGATTTCATTGTGTTAGCATCCCATTGTGTTAGACAATTTATTCATGATCTTTGGCACAAAATGTAGCTTCTTTGCCAAAGAGATCATCAGGCTCACAAGCTAAAGTTTTAACTTTGTTATCTAATTGTTCGCTTCTGTACTCTTATGTTTTTTCCAACTTAGCTTGTTTTTACTTGATTAAAGAACACAAGCGAGCACATCTATCATGAATCCATTTTGAGAGTTCAATAGTACGTTTTTTAATTCCGTCTATTACATTGCTCAACAATGGGACCCTCTGTGATGAGCTCCAGGCTTCGTTGACCACATCTTTATAATCCTCATCTCTAAGCTAAAATTACTCAAAATGAAATCAAAGTTGTTTGCTTCTAAAATCGTACAACTTTATCATTTCCAAAATGATGGCAGCATGGTCAACTCTAGTTATACGAACATGCTTAAGTCTGGCTTTATGAAACATCATAAGCCAATCTATGTTTGCCAGAGTCTAATCTAATCCTTCCTCCATGAACGCCTCACTAACCTTACCATTATTTCACATAAAAATTCTACCTTCAAATGGTATGTTGTCCATAGTTATTGACGGCTTCACAAAACCCCTATAACATCAATGGAGCCCCGACACATTCCTCATTCTTTTTGCCCCTGCTATTAAAATATCATTGAAGTCCTCTATCACACACCATGGAACTCCTATGTCACATCTCAAAGCTCTCAGCATATCCCATGACTCATATTTCTTCTTCTTTTTTTTTTGTTAAAGGGTAGCCTGCAGCCATAAAAACAAGATAGGTGTCATATCCAGCTGCTACCTAAATCAACCATAACATTTATATAATTATGGCGTACTTAATTAAGTTTGCGTTTGTTCTTCTATCTCAAAGCAATGTCATACCACCACTTCTCTCTATATTATATGCAATAATACCAAAACAATAATCCAACTTTCTCTCATAACCTACATATCAACGAGAGTCTCCATTAGGAAGACCAGTCTTGGGGAGAAATGCTTTAGGAGGAAGTGGATTCGCCAAACTGACCGAGCATTCCCCACTCCTTGGCGATTCTAACTCAAGCAATTCATGACTACTAGCAAGCTTTAGAGCAAATTCAATGGTGAGCTAATTTTTTGGTTCACTGGTGGGAGCCTACCACTGCCACATCAATCCTTTCTCCAATTTTTTACCTCACAATCCTCACTCTCTCCAATGAAAGACTCACTAGTTTGCCTCATCAAATAAAATAATACCTATAAATCTTACATTTAACCATAAAATAATAACTATAGATCCACTCCATAACACACAACTTTATTTTAGAATTAAAAAAAAGAAAAACTAATAAAAAATATTTTAAAAAAACAAAACAAACCTCACGAGTGAGCTCACTGCTCCGAGGCTCCCCGTGTGGGATAAGGCGTGAGGCTATTACTGCAATTTTTCCCTCGCCTCACCACACTCTCTCTCCTCCTTTTCCTCCTCGCGAGCTAAGAGCTGGCTTTGCTCTTACCCATAGGGCTCACCAATCTCTCGACAACACCAGTCACAGTTGAAACTTCGTGATTTCCAGCTCCCACCTCCAGGCCTTCTATCTCCTCCATCATTTCCATTTGTTTACCTAGGTGGTCCACATTTCCATAACCCATACCATCTGTTGAGATATTCTTGGTATCTGTGTGAAGAGATTTTGGTAATTGTGGAGAGATTTTAGTGATTACCAATTGACAACTATAATCACGATTTGATTGAGATCTTGATTATAGTTGATTTAGCGTTCCTTTTATATCATCTCTTTATGTGTATAAATATTACATCTTTGTAAATCAATGAATTAAGTTGTTCATTCATCTGTTGTCTTCTTTTCTGATCATAACATGGTATCAGAGCCCTAGGATTGGTTCTTGGGTTTCATTTTTTAAAAGCTTGCCTAAATCCTTCCTGGTGGAGTTATTCCTATCACCCTCCTCTCATCAAACTTTGGTGGTTTTCAATCTTTGAAGTCTTCCTGTCAAAGTTTTAGTTTTCCCTGTATTCTTTATAATGGACAAGTGTAATGTTTCCCAACCCATTTCTGTGATCCTTAATGGCACAAACTACAGGCATTGGTCTGAGGCAATGCGTAGTTTTCTTAAAGGGCGTAAACTATGGAGATATGCTACAGGTGACATAACATGTCCGACAAAAGCTGCTGGTGAAGCAGATTAGAAATTTACTGAACGCCTTGAGGACTGGGATAGCAAAAATCATCAGATTATTGCATGGCTTCGAAACACTTCTATTCCAAGCATCCATCTTCAGTTTGGTTAATTTGAAACTGTGAAAGCGGTATGGGACCATCTTGCTCAACGATATACAAGTTCTGACCTGTCTCATCGTTTTCAACTTATAAAAGAACTCAGTAGTTTGAAACAAGAGAAGAGACAACCTGTATATGACTTTCTTGCTCAAATGGAAGTTATTTGGAATCAATTATCCTTATCTGAGCCCGTGTGGAAGGATGTCAAAGATGCTACAAAATTTGTAGCGTATCGTAATGGTGACAAATTAATTCAATTCTTGATGGCTCTTACTGATAATTATGAGCCTATACGAGCAGCTTTACTTAATCAACAACCCTTGCCTACCCTTGAAGCAGCCCTTCCTCGACTGAAATCAGAGGAGACTCGATTGGGGCTTCTGAAGACATAAGTTGATTATGCTTTCGTAGCTTCTGACAAGAACGCCAAGATTTTTTGCCACTGTCATCAAACTGCTTATGTTCTCCTAGAATGCCCCATTGTTGAATGTCGTCAATGCTGTACAAATGGACATATTACCAAAAATTGTTCTACAATATTTTGTCGATACTATAAGAATATGATCATTTTATTAGCGATTGTCCGACTCGTCCTCAAAATAGGAATCAGACTCGTCCCAGTCAGTCTACCAAGCTTGTGTTTGGACCTGCTACTTGTGCCAATGATTCTGAGGCATCTCCCTCTTCTTTACTTAACCTTCAGGCCCTGCTTAGTCAACTTGTCTCTGCCACTGGTAATAACACTACAGCTTTAGCTACTCTCTCAGGTGACTCTTCCTAGTATTTTGATTCTAGCTGCTGTAACCACATGACAAGTTGCCCTGACCTTTTCTTTTCATTAGCGCTCGCTGCCAACTCCTCTTCCATTAAGACCGCCAATGGTTTCATTATGAACGTTAGTTATAAAGGACCAATTTCCTCAACTAATGTCTCATTACCTGATACTTTTCTAATTCCGGCCTTAAACTTTAATCTTGTCTCTGTTGGCCAATTGTGTGATTATGGTTATGAAGTGAATTTTTTCACCTACTGGGTGTCGTGTGCATGATCTCAAGACGGGACAAATCATCAGAACAGGTTGTAAAGTTGCACATCTGTTTGAACTCACCTCCCTACATGTTGCCTTCCTCGACCCCTATCTGTGCTATTTCCATTAGTGTTCCTCTGTCAATACGGCAACAGCGTCTTGGTCATAACTCCTTAAATAAACTTCGTCCTTTACTTTCTCATGGTGTGTTAGGAACTGCCAACGGCAAAACTTTCGATTGTATTGCCTCTCAACAAGCAAAACAACCTGCCTTGTCTTTCAATAACAGTACCTCCATTTCTAATTCTTCCTTTGATTTAATTCATTTAGATATTTGGGGACCTTGTCCTATACCTACCATGAATGGATCATGGTATTGTGTGATTTTTGTTGATGATTATTCCAGGTTCACCTGGATTTTTCTCATGAAGAATCGCTCTAAATTACCCCAAATTTATATTGATTTTGCAACCATGGTTAAAACTCAATTTGATAAAACCATTAAAACCTTACGAGGAGACAATGTCATGGAATATCGTGATTCTAAACTCTTGAAGTTTCTCACCGACAATGGTACTCTTTCTCAATATTCTCGTCCCAGCACATCTCAGCAAAACGGCCGCACAGAGCGAAAACTTCGATATATCCTCAATTCCATTCGTGCTATGATTATCTCTTCTTCTTGTCCTGAGCGATTTTGGGGTGAAGTAGCCTTGACTGCTATCTATACCATCAACAGACTTCCATCTTCTACTCTTGGTAATGTGTCTTCTTTTAAACGCCTTTATAACCACCCACCCAATTATGAGTCTCTTAAGGTGTCTGGTTGCACTTGCTTTGTTCTTCTTCAACCACATGAGTACACTAAGTTAGAAGCTCGTGCTCGCATTTGTTTCTTTCTAGGTTATGGGACAGAACACAAAGGATACCGTTGTTGGGATCCCATTTCAAGTTGAATTCGCCTTTCTCGTCATGTTGTTTTTTGGAAACACATTAAATTTTCTTCAGTGTCTAAATTTGAGTCTATCCCTCCTGTATCTACTCCTTTTTTCTCTAATTCCTTAATTGAGCTATTTCCTAATGAATCTTAGGCTAGCTCCCTATCTGAGTTTTCACATATGCTCGATGCTATGACTATTTCTCGTGATGAAGTCTCGCTTGCAGATCCTACTCCAGCAACTCAAGAGCCACCTACCTCTCCTGCTCCCATTGATAATCTATCTCCCTCTGATCGCCCTCATAGAGTAAGAAACCCACCTCAATATCTTCGTGATTATCAGTGTTTATCAACCATGCTTAACTTACATGAACCTCATACCTATAAAGAGGCATCTAATGACTCTCGTTGGCAGCAAGCTATGCAAGAAGAATTACAGGCCTTTGGAAAGATTCATACTTGGGACTTGATTGATCCTCCTCCTGACAAGCCCCTCGTTGGTTGCAAGTGGATTTATAAGATAAAAATATGATTTGATGGCTCTGTTGAAAGGTATAAAGCTTGACTCATTGCAAAGGGTTATACTCAGGAATATGGAATTGATTATGAAGAAACTTTTGCTTCGATGGCTCGTATCACTTCTGTTCGAACACTTCTTGCTATTGCTGCTTCTAAATTATGGGCCTTATATCAAATGGATGTCAAAAATGCATTTCTTAATGGAGATTTAGAGGAAGAAGTGTATATGAAGCCTCCACCTAGGTATGATCATCCTCCTAACAAAGTTTGTCATCTCCATCGTGCTCTATATTGCCTTAAAAAAGCTCCCATAGCATGGTTTGCTAAGTTCAGCACTACACTTAGCAAAATTCATTTCTCTTCTAGTCCACATGATAATGCACTATTTCTACGAAAAATGGGCCACGGTGTTGTTTACTACTTCTATATGTGGATGATATGATAATTACGAGTGACGACTCATCTGGTATTGAAACTGTCAAACAGTTTTTAACTAAAAAATTTGACATAAAGGATTTGGGAACCCTCAGTTACTTCTTAGGCCTTAAAGTTCTCTCTTCTGAGGATGGTATTTCTTTATCTCAAGCCAAGTATACTTCTGATCTATTGACAAAAGCAGGTCTCTTCGATTGTAAGGTAGAAAGCATGCCTCTTGAAATGAATGTGCGATTTCTTCCAACAGATGGTACTCCACTTCCAGATCCTACTCTTTATCGGCAACTTGTTGGCAGCCTAATTTACCTTACAGTTACACGCCCAGACATTGCCTATACAGTTTACTTGGTCAGTCAATTCATGTCAGCTCCCCATTCCACTCAGTATGCTGCTGTTCTTCGGATCTTATGCTACATCAAAGGCGCCTTGTTTCATAGCCTACATTCCTCCATGGATTCTTCTCTTGAACTACGAGCTTATTCTGATGCTGACGGGGGAGGTGATCCTATTGATAGATTTTCCACTACAGGTTACTGCATCTTCCTTAGCGATTCACTTATTTCTTGGTGAAGCAAAAAGCAAACCTTAGCCTCTCGATCTAGCACTGAAAGTGAGTATCGTGCCATTGCTGATACTACTGCTGAGGTACTTTAGCTTCGTTGGTTACTTGCAGCTATGAATGTTCCTCAGACTACTGCTACATCTATTTACTGTGATAGCCAGAGTGCTATACAAATTGCTCACAATGATGTCTTCCATAAGCAAAGGAAACATACAGAGATTGATTGTCATTTCACTCGTCAACATATTGTTCGTGGTACCATACGCCTCTTATCCACTAGTTCCTCTAATCAGCCGGCAGATTTGTTCACAAAGTCACATCTTCCTGGCCGCTTTCATACTTTAGTGCACAAACTCAAGCTGGTTTCAACTACCCCATTTTGAGTTTGAGGGGGGATGTTGAGATATTCTTGGTATCTGTGTGCAGAGTTTTTAGTGATTGTGGAGAGATTTTAGTGATTAGTAATTGACTACTATAATCACGATTTGATTGAGATCTTTATTGTAGTTGATTTAGCATTCCTTTTATATCATCTCTTTATGTGTATAAATATTGATGTATTACACCTTTGTAAATCAATGAATTAAGTTGCTCATTCATCTGTTTGTCTTCTTTTCTGATCGTAACAACATACATCCCTTCTATTCCTACTTGGGTAGCAGCCTGTCTTCCTTTTTTTTAAAAAAAAAAAGGTGCAGCCTCTTCAAACGATCCTTTGTGACTTTCCATCTCGGCCTTATTTACTTGGCCTGTGTTCTTATCACATCCATCCTCTGTCACATTCTCTAGGAAATTAGCCTCTTGTCCACTTTCCGCTCCATCAAGTTCAAAAAGATGATTGGAAAGGAAACTCTTATTATTATCTCAACGATCCGCTAGTTATCAAAAAACGATTCGCTTGCCTCACTTGCCGTTGATCATCCACGACGACAGGTGTGACTGCCATTGACAACCCAACCATTGCCTTCCTTAGCCAATTGTCACCGAAAAAACCTTGTTCAAAACATTGAGAACCAGGCAGTGCTTGAAGCCATGGACCGTATTGCTTCTCCTCCAGTGCAGCTTCAGGGCGAGTCAAAAGGATTTAGCAACCCTATTCTCCATGTCCAATCACTTTGCAAACAACGCAAAAAATGGACAATCGCTCATATTTGAATAAAATTCAAAACACTGAGCCAACCAAACTCCTAAAATTCATCCCTCACTTCAAAGGTTTTTCTATATCCTTACAAACTCTAATCCTTTCATAAAGGTTGGCCCTGAGGGGTCCCCTCGTTGCCCTCCAACGTATTGCCCTATAAAATACTTTGAAGTCCATCTTTCATGTCCTTTGTTGATGGTAAGTAGTACACTTGTACCTAAAACATAGCATGGTTAAGTTTCAACTTTAACAGTCGCTCATCAGTGAACCTTTTACGGACAGTAAGATTCTGATCAAAACTCCAAGATGTCCCCTTCCAAACTATTCTAGTTACGGTCTCATCATGAAACTTGAAAGGAATCATATTCTCTGCCATCTCCTTGACGAACACCTCATTTGATGGATGCCATATTGTCGCCATTGTTCGCTTGATGGCTTGAAAATTAAACAGTTCTTCCGTGTACTATTAAAATTAATGCAATATCCTGTTTTTCCTCTTTATTCACTTCATCATCGACTAATATCTCCTCCCTTTCCTCAATCATTGTTATTTTCGTCTAGAAAACCTCCAGTTGCTCATTGTCCATCACACTTCTTGCCATTGCCTTTCATAAGCTGATCGAGACCAGTGTACTACTGAAATAGAGAAGATAGACCAGACCCTCCAAGTATGGAGACAGAACCAACCCTAGCGATGAGGCAGAGAGACGATTGTCAAAACATCTCGAAGAAAAATCTAATTATTTCATAGTTTAGGAAACTCTTGTAAGAATTTATTGGTTGCAATTTCCTAGTTGAATAATATATTTTTTAACACTTGTTTATCCACATGAATTAGCTCCCAACATAGTAGTACATATTATAGGAACATATTATTGAGATTGCAAGACCATCCCCACGATACAGCACAACATACCTTTAAAGAAAAAAAAATTCTAAAGCCCCTTTAGTTCTACAAGTTCAATACAAAAGGAAAGAAGGTGCTCAGGGTGAGCATGTCTGATAGATACCCTAGAATCCGATTGGAACCGATCACACGGTTTCGGCTCCAGCTCATAACATTCAGGAGTCGATCCGATCTATTTTGGTTCCAATTCCTAAAATGAAACCCGGAACTTGAAGCGAGAATTGATTATGACAAAAAAAATTATTATTACCAAATTTTAGGCTCAATTCTTCTATTAATTTTTTACACAATAAAATGTTCTAATCCAATCATGAATAAAGCCCAAACCCAAAAAAAAAAAAAAAACCTAAAAATTCATTTTTCCTTCCTAATGAAATTTATGTTTGTTATGCTTTGTATTCAAGTCAAAATTTATAGTTTACTACCGCGATTTATTGATTTTGCTTATGTCTAACAAATGGACAAATGCAACTTGCATCGCGTCATATTAATTTAGTGAATATAATTTATTGCATTTAATTGGTGGAGGCTAGTTATAATGCAAGGTTTTATGATTTATGAGTGTGGAATGGATCATACTGTACTAGGATTGATTTTTTATAATAAATAAACATCAAATACGAAAAATTGAAAAAAAAAGGTAAATGATTAGCACGGTACACGCAATCATACCTTGAATCGATAGTTATAATTCTGATTCCCCAAAAAGGGTACTGGAACCTGTGATCCTAATTCTGATTTTTGAAAATGGGAGACCTGAGTAACTAATTCCAGATTGAATTTTAGATTTTAAAAACGGATACCGAGAACCGTTCACTCTAGAAGGTGCCCGTATGAGTCATCGGAGTACACAAGCAGCACTAACGCTTGTCCTAACGGGCACAAACCACCGCCATTTCCGCGCGCGCATCCTGGAAGCTCCTATAGGCTAATGTGCCCACTAGGCACTAGCTCAGCATCCCCAAGACTCTGTTCACCTCAGCTGATCTCCCTTCCCCTTTATAATTTCTAAACCCCAAAAATCAACGCCGAGAATCTCAGATTCACCATCGATTCCCCCTCCCAAAACCTTGCTTAAACCCTAATGACGGTGTTCCTTTCCTCAGTCTCAAGTTGAAGCCTTTATTCATAATCCCTTCAATTGGATGTCCTTTTCTATACCCTTCTGCGCCCACCTTCTCGAACCTTCTCTCTTGGGTAATTTCTAATTTCTCAATGGGCTTTCAGAATTGGACCCTACGAAATTCTGATTCTACTCTTATATCTCTGGAAAATGTCTTATATTTGGAGAATGTGGTTTCTGTGCTAACCAAACATGAGAGCTAACCCGTCAGGGCATTTACCATGAGTAGAATTGGGTGGAGGGAGAGAAAAACGTTGATATGAAAATTCACCAAGGTGCCAATTGTGCGGGGCCCATCAAGCAACTTCCCCTCTAATAAGACAAAAAAGTCAAAAAAGGAGATGAATATAGCCATTGATAGATGGGTGTCAATGCAGGGGTAGCAAATTACCACCACCCAAAATTCTTCAACACTACCAAAGTTGGGTAAGGGTAGGTGATTGTAGATTCATGAAACGACACCGTTTTGTGGTTCTGGGCTTGTGATTTGGCAAATCTAGCTGGAATCTGATATGATGGGAGTCATGTGACATATAGCATAATCTTCCTTGTTTGTGTTATCTTTTAGGAGCTTGAAGATAAGCTAAAGAAGCCGCTGCTACTCTTTCTCTTGCTTTTCTTGTGAATTCTTGAAGTTTTATGAAGGGATAAGCTAAGCTTCCATGGCTTCTTTTTCTGCCAAAATTGTCAGGTTCCAGCCTTTGTGCAAAGCCTCCATTAGTAATATCAGCCAGGTGATTATATATTCATTGGTTTTTATGGGCATTCGTACTTTCGTTGCTTCTCTAAGCAAATGACAATTTGAGCTTAAATTGAGTTTTAGAGCTTTTGAATTATAGTTATTGCATGGGTATATTCGCGTATTCTAATTTTTTGGTGAACTTTATCATTTCTTTCTGCTTACTACATGATGCGAAGTCAGTCTGATTGCAATCTGATAAATATTTCAACATGCATGCAGGGGAGTGGTAAAGTTCCAAGTATAGTGTCCTTGGGATGGGCAAAAAGCAGGTTCCAAAATCTGAGGACTGCTCGCCGCTCCATAATCTGTGCTGTATGTTCTTTTAAACCCTGTTTTTTCCCGTCTTACTGGCTCATAAGACATGTGTGCTGTCCAAACATATACATGCACCTGTGTAATGTAACTATATATGTGTGTATGTCGGCAAACTTATGGAGCTTTAACAATGTCAAAATATTTGACAGGCAAAGCCTGAGACAGTTGATAAGGTGTGTGCAATTGTAAAGAAGCAATTGGCTTTGGCTCCTGACGTGAAGGTGACTGCTGCCACCACATTTACTGAACTCGGTGCTGATTCATTGGACACGGTAAATTCACTCTCCCATTGTAGCTCCCGACTTTCTATTATGGCAGATTAGGTACTGCCTAAGTGTTCTTTTTCCGCCAGGGAGACATTGGGATCGTCGTGGTTACTGCTCCATATCACAGCTTGAGGGTCATGACCTTGAATTACAACCTTGTCAGATTACCTCCACCGGGTTGTCAATGGTTTAGAGACTAGCATAATTCAGACTCAGTAATAGCGATATGGGGGCACCATAGATTAGTCTAGTTGACGATTCAGCCATTTTCTAAGGTCTGATTGCTGAGCGCCCAAAACTAGAACCTTAGGTGAAACAAAGGGTCCAAATAGTATAATTCCACGATGTACATTGAGTATTGTGAATTTAGTATTTCACTCATGATGGCATCAACATGCTTGGTGTAGACTGTAAAACAACCCCCTCCCCCCCTGCGGGGCAGGTGCCCATATCAGCCAAGTGTGGAGTAGCTCAAGTCGGGTAGGCAGCGCACCTAGATAAATATCCACACGCTAAATCCTGATTGACCTCCCCTCAACTAAAATTCTCAATTAGTTCATCTAAACTAGCTTCTCAAAAGGAGAAATTTATTTTAAGATTTGCAAAATAGCATACCCTAGTCCCTAGATGCTACGGTAGTGTAGAGGGCGCCCTCAAACAAGTCACTTCAGTAAGAAATGGGAGGGCACAATGCCTTATTAATTAATGGGTTAATGTGGGCAGGTTGAGATAGTCATGGCTTTGGAGGAAGAGTTTGGCATTACTATGGCAGAGGAGAGCTCCCAGAACATATCAAACATTGAAGATGCAGCCAAAGCTATCGAAGCGCTCATGCAGAAGGGAGCGGCATAGAGCAATCCAGGGCCCATATGCAACATCTAGCTTTGGAATTCAATATTATTTGTTTTCAATTATCGATTTTGGTCATCTGGAACTTCTTTGCTGACTGTTGTAAGATGATTGATGAGCTTGTTTTCTAGTTTGGGATTCTTGAATTTTCTATATTAAGAGAGAAATTCTTGGTCTAATTAATGGACGACAAATTTTCTTCTTGGGACAAGATGTTCTGTTTGCATGTTCAAATTAACAATTGATCGCGTTAAAAGTCAATAGAAATGCTCGTGTCCACTGCATATGTGTTTTGCTTAGGGCAATTTATGTGCTCTAATCTTGCAAAAGAAGTCCATTTGCATATGCTGTAAGGCTGTGCAGGCTCTTGTTGATGTGGGGGAGGACAAAAGCAGAAAAGGGCTGAAGAGGGAAACACAGGGCGAAAATGTAGAACGACAAAAACATGACGCCGTTGCCGGGGATCGAACCCGGGTCGCCCGCGTGACAGGCGGGAATACTCACCACTATACTACAACGACAAGTTGCTGTTGCCACTCGCATCCAATTATGTAGTGTTCTGTACCACCAACAGGATGCAAAAAATAGTAATGTTTCTTCTACTTCCTTTTTTTTTAATTTTAGTTACTAAAAGTTCTTCTATTTGACCACGAACCAAAAAAAAAAAAAAAAATAGTTCGTGTTCGTTGTACTTCCAAGTTCTATATCCAATTCTTTTTTGCCCTGGGATATAAAAAAAAAAAAAAAAAGCTAAATTTCCCTAAACCTGTAATCCGCAGACACCTACAATTACATTTACAAGCAGGGGTTCACTAGGGCTTAAGTATATGGCCAAAGGCTAGTAGCAAATTCGGAGATTCTGAATATCAATGCATTATTTAAATTTTTATCAAATTTAACTAGCCTAATTGTTATGGGTGTTCATTGAGTAAATTTTTGAAAAATTTAAGAAGTTTCTTATGAAACATTTTTAAAAAATTCAATGAATAAGTGCCCATGGTGCTAGTGAAGTAACAGTGCATTCGTGCCTGGCAAGACCTATTATACTTGTAAAAATTCGACATTTCTGCTAATTGAGAAAAAATTGTGACCATCTAAAATTGAGTCTGGAAGATTTCACTGAAAGAGAGTCTTACAGTCAATTAGAATATACATTGTTAAATTCTTTTCTTATCCATTCAATATGATTTGTGAGACTACAACCATGTTTGGCAGGTAGCTTTTTGGGGTTATTAGTTATTTGACTTCGGTCAAAAAGTTATTTAAGTTGTGTAGTTGATTAGCTTTTTGAATTAGCTTTTTATACATAAAAAGCTCTTTGTCAAAAGTTATTTGGGATAGGTTTTCCAATGGGCTTTTTGATATTTATCACTAAAATGGTCATATTTACCCTAATAATTTGGGCAAATTTACGTTAACTATTATTCACAAATGATATTCCTAAAATGTTGGATGCTTATGTTTTAAATCTTTGAGTTTATTTTGTCCCCCTCTTTTGAGGCAAGAATTGTGCATAAGTTAATGTCTTTAATTTTAATGCTCTTAAATTAAACAAACAGTTTAGGTTAATTAGTCTTACATGATAAATAAATACTTCTATGTCACATAAATTTCAATTGCTATTCAAAAGGAAAGCTTTTGCATTTAAAAACATATTATGAAAGTAAATAACAAAATTTGAAAAAATTATAAACATAATTTTATATATCAAAAAATTCTTATCCATAATTAAAACTAAAAATTAAAAAAATATACAATAAAAAGTTTTATCATTTAAAAAATTATGAAATTGAATTATGGGCAAAAATGGAACTTCACCTGATAGGATTGTTAGAAAGAAATACTTCAACCAAGCCTTCCCCCCCCCCCAGAAACATTTAATGCAATCAGGTAGGTTAAATAGCTAATACAATCAACTAATAGCTAACAGTTAATGCAATCAACTAACAGCTAACAGCTAGCAGCTGATTGTTAAACAGAGTACATTTGCAAGTACGGTGTGAAGATTTTATATTTCGAGAGTAAATTTTTGTGTGTCCCCTCCTCTGCTTTCGATTATCTATTTATGTCAACTGAAAATCCCTTGTACAAGAGTTCAAGACCAACTCTAAGGATATTCACGGCTAGAATTCAATACTCTCCCTCAAGTTGGCGCGTGGAGATTCGCAATGCCCAACTTGCTCAATAGATAATGAAATTGTCGTATGTCCCAAAGCTTTGGTGAAGATGTCGGCCAATTGTTCATTAGTAGGCGTGTAATGCGGGAAATTACTCCTTTGAGAATGCGTTCACACACAAAATGACAATCCACTTCAATGAGCTTAGTACGCTCGTGAAATACTGGATTATTAGCAATATGGAGAGTGGCTTGATTATCGCAGTGAATATGGGCAGCAGGAATAGTTAAGCCACAAGACTGTAGTAGGTTGCAAATCTAAACAACCTCACTAGTAGCATTGGCCATGGCACGATATTCGGCTTCAACCGAAGAGCGAGACACAGTATCCTTTTTTTTGGTCTTCCATGAAATTGGTGCACCTCCAAGCTTGATGAGATAACCAGTGGTAGACTATCGGGACATCTGGCAGCTGGCCCAATCAGAATCACAGTAGACTTTCATCTGGAAAGTGTTCTGTGCAAGAAGTAAAATGCCTTGTTCAGGAGAGGATTTTAAATAACGTAATACTCGTATGGCTGCAGCCCAATGGTCTTGGCGAGGGTCATGTATGAACTGACTAAGGATTTTCACGGCATAGGTAATATCAGGATGAGTAATAGTCAAGTAAATAAGGCGGCCCACTAAGCGGCGATACTGAAATGGCGAAGAAATTGGCTTGCCAGACTCGCAACTGAGCTTGTGATTTTGTTTCATGGGAAACGAAGTGGGCTTGGCACCGAGCATACCAGTTTCGGTGAGAAGATCCAAAGTGTATTTGCATTGGCATAAGAATAGGCCCTTGGGAGATCGGGTAGCTTCAATACCAAGAAAATATTTTAATGCACGAAGGTCTTTAAGCTTGAAACATTGTTGCAAATACCTTTTAAAGTTACCACAGGCAGTAGGATCGCTTCCAGTGAGGATCAAATCATCCACGTATATCAATAGAGCAAGGAAAACACGTTGGTGTTTGCAAGCAAACAAGGAGTGATCAAGTACCGACTGTTGAAAGCAATAAGCATAGAGGGCTGATGCCAACTTGAAGAACCATTGCCTAGGTGCTTGTCGTAGTCCGTACAGGGATTTTTTCAATTTGCAGACCAAATGAGGAGGAGGTGGATGAAAACCTGGTGGTGGCTTCATATAGATTTCTTCATCCAGATCGCCATAGAGGAACGCATTATGGACGTCCATTTGATGGTGATCCCATCCTTGGGACACAACAACAGCTAGAAGGCATCGTACCGTGACCATTTTAGCTACCGGAGCAAATATTTCAGTAAAGTCTTCCCCTTCGACTTGAGTGTTTCCCAAAACCACCAGACGTGCCTTATATCGTTCTATGGTACCATCGGCATGATATTTAATCCTGTAAACCCACTTGCAGCTAACGCATGCTTCCCTCATGGTAGCGGTGCATAATCCCATGTCTTATTCTCTTCCAGAGCAATAATTGCCTGTCGCATGGCCTCACACCACTTGGAATCTTGAATTGCTTGAGAAAAATACTGAGGCTCAATTGAGATGTAATTGATACAAGTAAAGCACGATAACCACATGAGAAATTATTATAATCAAGGAAGCGAGATAAAGGATACTCAATTCCTGAAGAGCTGTCATGGAGCGGTGTTGAGATGGCGGGTCTAATAGCATGGCACACGTAGTCTTGAAGATGCGTAGGTGGTCTACGATTACACTGAGGTCGGGACTGTGCTGCTGGGCTAGGACTGCTGCTCTCAGTCCCGCGGCCCAACTCGCCAAAGGTGCCAGATAGCATGGTCTGCACCGTGGCTTCCGTGGCAGACTTGTCTGCAATTGGCCTGTCTGTTGGTGAGGACCCGTATGGTCCATAGATGGAGAGAGCACTAGGTCAAAAGATGGGCTTGAGATGTCTGGTATAGACCCAGGCTCAGGTTCTAGACCAGTGCTTAGTGGCCCAAGATTGCCTGGAGTATCAGTCTGAGCCGTTGCGGCAGATCCGGTAGAATGGTCCAATGCTTATGATGTATTTTGATCAAATGGAAAGGTGTCCTCATAGAATTTGACATCCCTAGACGCGATAACCTTCTTATTTTCTGAGTCATATAACTTCTAGCCCTTTTGTCCATAAGGATAGCCAATGAAAATGCACTTGTTAGCTCCAATATCGAACTTATCACGATTTCTAGCATGATTCAGTGCGTAACACAAACACCCAAAGACCTTCATGTTTTTATAATTCGGTTTTACACCAAAAACACCTTCGTAAGGGGTTTTCAAACCAAGTAGCTTGGTAGGAGTGCGATTGATAAGATGTGCAGCTGCAAGAACACACTCAACCTAAAATTTCATAGGCAACGAAGCTTGAAATCGTATGGGCCTAGCTACATTGAGTATGTGGCGATTTTTTCTTTCAACCCGCCTATTTTATTGGGGCGTATCCACACATGAGGTCTCTTGAAGAATTCCATGGTCACGCAAATAAGCTTGAAGTGGTCCATTTGTAAACTCTGTCCCATTATCACAGCGTATTTTCTGAACACTCGCATTAAACTAAGTCTTCAACATAAAGCAAAAACTAACAATCTTACCATAGACCTCCATTTTATCTTTGAGCAAATAAACCCACACTGCCCGACTGTAGTCATCGACAATACATAAGAAATAATAGCAACCATTTAAACTTGGTGTTCGATAGTATCCCCACAGGTCGCAATGTGTCAAAGCAAATGGTCTACTAGCTCTAGAATCACTAAGGGAGAACGTATTTCTAGTTTGTTTTGCTCTGTGACAAACATCACAGCATTCAAAAAGGCTTTTATTCAGCTAAAATACAAAATCTACTGATAAGGCAGTTAAACTGCTGACTGACGGATGTCCAAGATACCTGTGCCACAGGCTTGCATCTTTGCTCTGTAGGACGGCAAAAACACTTCCTTTTGTGCCAAGCTTCAGATAATACACCCAATTTCTCATTTCACCCGCTCCAATCGACTTCTTCGAATTGAGGTCCTGTATAATACAAAAATAAGCACCATAAGTAATAATGCAATTATCATCCTTGATTAAACAATGGACAGATATAAGATTGCAGGCAAAGGAGGGTATATAAAGCACATGTCTCAAGACTAGGCCGTTCCCAAAGTCAATGGTCCCTGCTTCTTTGACTGATGCTAACTCACCACTTGGTCCAACAATTTTTATCTCACTAGACAGTCTAAACATGTCAATGAATAAATGTATATTTGAGGTCATGTGATAGGAAGAACATCTCTCTTTATTCTCTCTCTCCTTAAACAGGTTAAAGGGGGCTTGCACTTGGGCAGGTGTGAAACCCTCATACTTACTCAGCTCCCCCTCGTCTTCTGAGCCTTTCTCCATGGCGTGCGTTCTGGTTGCTTGCTCCCCAGTTTTTCGACGTGTGTTCGGACAGCGGCGGCACTGTGGGCGAGCCCAGTAGACCTTGATTCTTGCCCGGCATTCCATGTGTGTGTTACGGATTTGACCAGTTGTAAGGTATGGGACTTATCCCACATCGGTTGTATGGGCAACTGATGAGGGGTTTATAGATCAAATGGGCTCTCTCTCCTAATAGGCTAGTCTTTTGGGATGAGTTCTCTTGTTTGGTCTGTAACAATTAGTATCAGAGCCAACTCGGAGTGGTGGCCCACGGAGTGGTGGCCTGGGGGAGCCAGCCGTGACCAACGTGGTCGTGACCAACGAGGACTCGGAGTGGTGGCCTGGGGGAGCCGGCAGTGACCAACGTGGCCGTGACCAACGAGGACTTGGAGTGGTGGCCCACGGAGTGGTGGCCTGGGAAAGAGCCAGCCATGACCAACGTGGCCGTGACCAATGAGAACTCGGAGTGGTGGCCCACGGAGTGGTGGCCTGGGAAAGCCAGCCGTGACCAACGAGGACGTTGGCCCTTAAGGAGGGTCGAATGTTACGGATTTGACCAGTTACAAGGTATGGAACTTGTCCCACATCGGTTGTATGGGCAACTAATGAGGGGTTTATAGATCAAATGGGCTCTATCTCCTAATAGGCTAGTCTTTTGGGATGAGTTTTCCTGTTTGGCAGCAGTTGTCAACATACGAAAAGGAGCTTTTAGCAGTGGTGTTTGCAGTCCAACGGTGGGAGCAATATTAAGTGGACAGAAATTTCTGATTGTCACTGATCAAAAAAGCTTAAAATGGCTGCTGGAACAGAAGATTTCTACTCCCTTCCAACAGTTTTGGCTCTCTAAACTCATGGGATTTCAGTTTGACATTCAATATAGAAGTGGCAAACAGAATGTAGCAACGGATGCCCTTTCTCGACTTCCCTCAGCCCAGCTTTTGGCAATGGCACTATCTACAGTACGATCAGATTTGTTGGACACTATACAACACAGCTATACTTTGGATACTCATCTACAGCAAGTTTTAACGCAGTTACAACACGGTCACAGCGTCGGCAAGTATAGTTTGCTGGATGGAATGTTGAGTAGGAAAGGCAAGCTTGTCGTGGGACCAGATGAGGCCCTTCAACAACAACTTCTACAATGGATGCACGATTCTCCCTTTGGGGGTCATTCAGGCAGACAAGCTACTCTCACAAGACTCCAAAAGCTATTTTATTGGAAGGGGATGACTAAGTCTGTACACCAATTCATTCGGCAGTGTAATTTGTCAAAGCTGCAAACCTGACTCCTCTGCCTCTCCAGGATTATTACAGCCTCTGGCCATCCCTGATGAGGTTTGGTTGGATATTTCTATGGATTTTATAGAGGGCCTCCCTAAGTCTTGGGGAAAGGAGGTTATCCTAGTAGTAGTGGATAGGTTTAGCAAGGCTGCGCATTTTGTAGCTTTGTCTCACCCCTATACTGCTGAGGATGTGGCCCAAACATACCTTGACAACATTTTTAAATTACATGGCTGGCCGCAAAGCATTGTTAGTGACCGAGACAGTGCATTTCTCAGTGATTTTTGGCAAGCCTTGGTCTCCATACAGGGCACCAATTTGTTCCTCTCTTCTTCCTATCATCCGCAAACAGATGGTCAGATGGAGATTGTAAACAGATGCCTTGAGACCTATCTTCGGTGTATGTGTAGTGAGCACCCCAAGGATTGGAGCAAGTGGTTGCCATTGGCAGAATGGTGGTACAACACCACCTTTCACTCTGCTACCGAACTTACACCGTACGAGGTCGTTTACAACCAGCCCCCACCAGTTCACCTGCCCTATATACCAGGAGAAACCAAAGTAGTTGGTGTGGACAGGACTTTGCAGCGAAGGGAGGCTATGATCCAAGTCTTACGATTCCATCTCTTACGAGCTCAGCACCGGATGAAGATTATGGCTGATAGACACCGGTCTGATAGGGTGTTTTCTGAAGGTGACTGGGTTTGGCTTAAACTTCACCCTTATAGGCAAGGTACAGTTCAGTCTCGCGCCAACCATAAGCTTAGCCCCAAGTTCTATGGCCCTTTCCAGATCATCACCAGGGTCGGTAAGGTTGCTTACAGGCTCCAATTACCTCCTACAGCTCAGATTCACCATACTTTCCATGTTTCCCAATTAAAAGCGTTTCATGGAGTGTTACCTGCGAAGCCACACATCCCTCCTTGGTTACAAGGTCAGGATTATACCCACAATTTGGTGCCTGAGGCCGTTTTGGCTAGGTGAATTGCTAAGAAGGGCTCAGCTGCTGCTGTTCAATGGCTTGTCCAGTGGCAGGGTCATTCTCCTGAGGAAGCTACTTGGCACTTTACCAGTGAGATTGAAGCCAGGTTCCCTGACTTCGCCAAGACTGTGTAATACCTTAACTTGCGGGCAAGTTCTTAAGGGGGGAGGAATGTTATGAAATAATGAGAGCTGAGATGTCAGTTAGTAGAAAGCTGAGGTGGCAGTTAGTTACAACCATTTCCCTGTTTTGAGGGAATTTGTTATTCTGTTACTTGTGGCAGGAACTTCCAATGGCACAGTACTTAAACGTCTTGTAAACGGGAGAAAAGGATATCAATACCAATATCTACATTTCAGCCACTTAAATCTCTCTTATCTCTTAATCTGGGTGCATATTCGATCGTGCAATTGAGCTCGAGAATCTCCTTCTTCATTACTGAGCATTCTCCTGTTTGATTGTAACAGTGTGGCGCCTGCTCCAGTACCGGCATCTTCTACTTCGTCTACACTCCGGTTCCAGCTGTGATTTTGGCCCAGGTCAGTTCAATTTTGCCTTCTGTTCCCCCAATTGGGAGGATATCCAACAAGCTCATAGCGATTTTTCTTCTCATGCCCCAATTTTTAACAGTGGGTACACTTGGGCCGATTACCTGTGCGAAATTTGCTCGCTGCTGCTTTGAACGCCATAGCCTCCGTGTTGTTTTTGATCTCCATTCCCGGGTCATCTTTTACTGTTGAATAAACCTTATCCAAGTTAGGCAGTGGTTCGAGACTTAGGATGTTAGATCTGGCAACACCAAATTGATTTGCATCTAGACCCATAAGAAATTGATGAACTCTTTCAGACTCCTGGTATTTGAGCAAGTTGAATTCTTTCACCCACTTGCACTTTGGCATCTGCAAATACGCATCGAGCTCGTCCAACAGAGTTTTCAGCCTAGTAAAGTATTCAGTTGCACTTATTGTTCCTTGTTCTGTAAGTGTAATTTCTCTCCTTAACTGGTGAATTCGGATTTCATTACCCTGAGAATATCTCTCTCTCAGGTCGGTCCATATTTGGCTTGCTGTCTCGGCATATGCAGCCGATCCATGAAGCCTTTTGTCGATCACGTTGTATAACCACGCAATGACCGTGGAATTGCACTTCTCTCAAGTATGAACATCTGGGGAGGTGTCCGCTGGTCTAGTAGTGTCACCATTGACAAACCTAAACTTAGTTTTGGATTTCAAAGCACTGGTAACTACTCTACTTCAATTCGCATAGTTTTCACCATCTAGGATAATCGGGGATATGATATTACTTGGATTGTCTGAGCTACACAGATAGTATGGAGACCTTGGGTTATCAAAATTGATCGGTTTACTTACTGGCTTTTTGCTTGCTTCATCGTCGCTGCTACTATCTCCTGCCATGGCATTAGTAACTGAATTATCCCAGTCCTATGCCAGGCTCTGATACCATGCAGATTTTGTATTTTGAGAGTAAATTTTTGTGTGTCCTCTCCTCTGCCTTCGATTGTCTATTTATATCAACCGAAAATCCGTTATACAAGAGTTCAAGACCAACTCTAAGTATGCCTCAGGAATAAGCCTAAGTATACTCAAGTTAGGACTCTACACATATATGTCAAGCTAGAATTCAATACGGTGCATGAATTGGCCATAGTCTCACAGGAGATAAGGGCGTCAAATTCTGTTATGTTCTTATGAACATGCGCACTTGTTTGCCATACATATTTTATTTTATTAGTGTATTTATTACATAGATAATTCTAATATACTTTTACTACTATGATTTTTATTAGGAGTGGCATATATTCTTGAAGCATGTACAGCAGATGACTGAAAAGCCAATTTTGCCCTGCGAGCAAGCAGCTCAGATGAAGGCTGCGGGAGGTGACCTAGCTCAGGCCTTGACATGTGGCCAATTTTGGAGAAAACGACGATGTTCGTGAGCCAAGTTTTTGAACTTTTTTGTTAAATTCGACCATTTGAAGTTCTTTTGTCAAAGAAGTTAGAGAGAGAGTGGGGATTGTAATGAATGAGTGGAGTGAGGGAAGTTATGTCAATGGCAGACTGGACAGCTAGGAATTAGGAAGAACATAATGGGGTTCTTTGTTTTTATTTTATTGGGTTTTTATTGTTTTTTTCCCCCTCCAGCTGTTCAAAGGTTTATTTTATTTTTTTCCATGAGATGATAATAGTGAACTAACCTAACTAGGGTAGAGAAAGGCATTTTACAAATTATTTTTCACAAATTCACACAAGTAATACTAAAATGTAAAAAAGTAAAATCAATATAACATATTCAGTGGTGAGTTTTATAAGTATTATTTTATATCATGAGTTAAAGTTAAGCCTTGTATTGGAGGAGGAATTTTTACAAGGGAAAAAATTGACTCATAAACTAATGTAGAGATAATAGACCCTCGCTAATGAGGTAAAAATTTGACTTACCATTACACATATTCCTAAAAATATAAAGGCTAAGGGGTGCCATGTCCATGCTGTCAAACACATTTTCAAGTACTTGCAGGGTACTTAGACTCATGGATTGTTGCTGCGTCCATCTAAGATTACATTCATCATTATTGCTTATTCAGATGCTGACCGGGCTAGTTGCAAGGACTCCTCTCGTTTGACTATTGGCTATGCAGTTTACTTCGGACCCAACCTTATCGTCTGACGTTCCAAGAAGCAACCTACGGTCTCTAAGTCCTCTATAGAGGTTGAATATCGTACTCTAGGATATACTATTGTTGAGACTGTTTGGATTCGGAAGCTACTTTATGATCTTGGGGTCGTTGGTGATGATTCTGTTTGTTTATATTGTGACAATATCAGTGCCACTTACATTTCAACAAATCCAATCCAACATGATCGCAGAAAACACATAGCGGTGGACTACCACTTCGTTCGTGAGCAGGTTACTGCTGGTAATCTTGTAGTACAATATATTCTTACTAACTTACAGATTGCTGATATATTCACTAAAGGGTTGTCTGGCAAACAATTCTTATTTTTAAAGTCTAATCTATCAGTATGTGCCCCCGATCAGATTAAGGGGGCATAATAATGTGTAGGAATATTATTGTATTTTTACAACTTGCACAGTTTAATATAAATATACGCCAGGACTCCCAAGGTAGTTGAGCAATTCCATTATCTAAATCCCACAATATGTACCCCATCTTGCAAAAGTTTAAATGAGATTAAATTGGTGCACATGAGAAGTGAATCACCTACACTGACATAGTAGCCAATGAAACACTCAAGGTCCATCTGCATTTGCTCTCCTGAAATTAGAGGGGAAATTTACTTAATAGTGTTGTTTCAAATAACACTTTTCACATGAGCTGTCTTTTCTTACTTATCAGTGTTATTCTGTTCCCTAATGGCTGCCGCTTGGTAAATGTGTTCACACCATGCGTGACTATTATGCCCTTGATCAAAAATTCCTTATTTTTATCCCCTGATGGGTCCCACTTGACAAATGTGTTTCGTACACATTTCATATTCCATACCTATGTATCATCTATCTCTGTTTCTTCTCCTTGAAATTCTCATCCTCCTTATCATCCCTCTTTCTCTCTTCAAGAATTCATAAAGAGACATCTAACTTTTGAATTGAGGGCGTGGTTTAATTTAAGAGTTTAAATTAGATTTTTTGAGTTAATATCTCATGTTTGATTTTTATTTCTGTAGAACCATTTTGATTAGCTTTCAATTTTATCTAATTGATTTCAACTGTGTGGATTGTTAGTTCAATTTGTGGCTATTGCTTTGAAATTTCTCAAATTTGGTTTGGTTTTGAGGCATGCTTCTTCTTTGCTATGGCTATTTTTGGTATAGATTTTTCCTATTTTTGAATTCCACTTTTATGCACCATTGATGGGCATGAATGAGGTTGGAGCTCAACTAGCATCTGCTAGAGTGGCCTAGTGATTGGTGCCAGAAATAGGGCCAGAGTTGGTGGCAGAGGCAGAAAAAGAGGAAATTATAGGCACTAGGAAAGGAGATGAGAGTTTAGAATTTGAGGTTGCCAGGGTTTTGCAAGGAGGAGGAAGGAGAGATAGGTTGAAGAGGAGGTTCCATTGCAGAAAAATATAGGAGTAAAATTCTTCTATTTTTTTAATAATTAGAAAAAGGAGGGGGATGTTTACTGTATAATTATGATAGGGTAACTACTTTGTATCAAAAAAAAGGAGGGACAATTTTTTTCTTTAGATTAAAATAAGCAGAGGCTGAAAATCTTATTTCTTAATAAACATTTTAATATAAAATTAAATATTTTAACATATAATTAAGATAACTCTAAATTTTAGTAAGTGTTTTTTATCAAATGGGAAAAAAATGCCTGATTTATAAATTCGATTGAAATGATATTTTACTGAGGAAAAGTATATGTTAAATTAAATGTAAATAATTTCATAAAATCAAGCTGTAAATATAAATATGAGGGGAATTCATCAATAAATTTCCTTATTGGGTTAAAAAAAAATAAATGAATATGCTAAAGAGAAACAACAAAAAAAATGGTTGTGATTCTAATTTCATGCACCTTATTTGCTTACATAAATGATCCAATGGGCAAAAATTTACTTAGTACTTGTGCTTACATGCTAGAAATTGTATAAATGATAATTATTAATTACTTATAATAATTCTAGATTACCTCAAGAGTAAAATATATATTTTAGTGAAATTATAAGTTATCTAGAAACTGAAGTCAAGTTGGTCAAGTTGGCAACTTTGGAACCATGTCCAAGTCGACTTGAGGAATGTCTAAGCAAACTAAATATATGAGGGTGGAGTTTGCATGACAAGGGACTAAGATACAAAAGCAACTGGGCAAGAAAGTGGTTGGATTTGGTGGGACGAAGCCCTGAACATGGGCTATTGACCAGCCTAATGCGAGAAAATGATAGGTCTAAGGTGGTGGAGTTGACATCTTTATGGATCTGTATGAGATAAAGGAGTTGTGATTTTGTTAATTCAACCTTGTAGAGTTGCAAAGGAAGATGCATGTAGTAGGTTGAAGGTGTTTTTTGGCTACATGTGTAGCTATAGGTGGTCATGTTTTAGTGAGAAATTTGCTCGTCATCATAATTTTAACAATAATTCTAGTTTAACAATGGAGGAAAAGGAGAAACAGAACGAGCATAGTGGTGCCGGTGGTGGTTGTTAGTGAAGTTGGTGGTAGTACTAGGTCAAAGTTGATGGTAGCTTGGGTGGGTTCTGACAAGTCTCAGTGGTGGTGGTGACGGCGAAAGCTAGCTGCATCAATATATATATGGTATATATGCCTTAAATCTATCATCATATCCCTGAAACTTTACTTTAGTTAACCCAGATTGTCCCACTGAGATTTTCAGATTAACATATACAAACTTATATATATTCAAAATGTGAAGTATCCTCATATAAAGGTAGTAGGGTTTAGGATTTAGTGTCAAGGGTTAGGGATTACAGTTCAACCTTGACATTAATCCTTGAGACCCTAAACCATAATCCATGAAAGCTAATTTCTAAACCGTAAATTGTAAACCTTAAATGTTCAATATACACCCTAAATCTGTCATTATATCCCTGAAAATATGTCCTAGTTAACCGAGATTATTTTACTGATATTTCCAGTTTAACAGATATGAACTTATATATATTAAAAATATAAAATATTCTTATATTAAGTAGTAGGGTTTAGGATTTAGTGTCTAAGATTAGGGTTTACACTAACCCTTAAAACCTCGAACTTAAACTCTAACTCTAACCCAAACCCCAAACACTAAACCTTAAAACCCGAAACCCCAATTCACAAAAGCTAAATGTCCAATCCTAAATCATAAATGCTAAATGTTCAACATACATCCTAAATCTATCACCATATCCCTGAAAATCTACATTAGTTAATCTTGGTTGTTCTACTCATATTTTCAGGTTAACATATATGAACTTATATATATTAAAAATGTGAAGTAGTCTTATATTAAGTAGGAGGGTTTAGGGTTTAGTGTCTAAGATTATGGTTTACACTAGCCTTTAAAACCTCGAACCCTATACTCTAAGCCTAACCCAAACCCTAAACATTAAATCCTAAAACCCTAAATACTGAATCTTAAGACCCTAAACCCTAATTTACAAAAGTTAAATGTAAAGTCCTAAATCATAAACCTATGTTCAACATACACCCTAAATCCATCCTCATATCCCTAAAAATCTACCTTGACTAACCCACATTGTTCAACTGATATTTTTCAGGTTCACAGATATGAACTTATGTACTACATCAAATAGGTGCAATCCTATATTAAGTTGTTTGGGGTTTAGTATGTAAGACTAGGATTTACACTTACTCTTAAAAATCCGAACCTAAATCTTAGCCCTAAACGCCAAACCCCAAACTCTAAATCTTAAAACCCTAAACCTTAATCCACGGAAGCTAAATGTCAAATCATAAATATATGATTTGGGATTTGGGTTCAAATATTAAGGTTTAGGGATCTCAAACAATCTTTCACATCCCCAAAATCTCTCTCTAATTTCACAACAAATTTCAATTAAAAACTTCGACAATCCACTTGAAAAACTTAAAAAATTTCATCGATTACAACCAATTACTAGAAATGTTCTGTGTAATTTGATAGCTAATTTCAATCAAGAATTAAACAAAAACAAATATGATAATTCTAATCCTAAATTGATGAAAACCAAATCAATTTTCAAGTTTTTTGAAAATTTGAAGCATTTGGTTGAAATTAAATTGAGTTTCTAATGGGGTAGAAACAAAGTTTGAAATCAATGTAGATTTCGGATTAAGGAGAGAGAAAGGAACAGAAGCAAACAGAGGATCTGGAATTGGGGGGGATGACAGGTCACTATATATATATATATATATATATATATATATATATATATATATATATATATATATATATATATATATATATATATATATATATATATATATATATATATATATATATATATATATATATATATATATATATATATATATGTATATGTATATATGTATTATGTATATGTATGTATATATGTGTTTGTGTGTATATAATATATATATATATATATATATATATATATATATATATATATATATATATGTATGTGTGTGTGTGTATGTGCGCGCGCGCGCGTTGTGTTATATAATACATATACACATGTATGTATGCATGTATGTATGTATGTATGTATGTACACACACACACACACACACACACACACACACACACACACACACACACAAAACCTAAAAACCTATACGGGGTAACCTGGGTTAACTCAATTAGATTTTGTGGGATATAATAATATATTATTATTATACATACCATACTAAGAAAATGAGGCACACATAAGGTTTATCCTAAACCTTAACTAACATTTGAGGATTAGGATTTAGCTCTGAGAATAACTAAATCTTAAAGCCTAAAAACTTTTATTATAATTTAGTGATCAGGGTTTAGGGTTTAGGGTGGGGGTCTATCGGTAAGTGTAAAACCCCGAAAATTTAAGTTTCATTTTTGGATTATTGATGACATAGGCAGATCTAAGATTATGACCTAAAATCAAGCCAAAGTGAAAAAAAAAATCATTTTATGACCCCTACTTTTATTTTTGTTTAAAAGAAATTTATTTGTGATTTCCACCTTTATTTTGTTTAAATGTTCATTGGGGGTTTAAATCCTTTTATTTAAAAAAAATCTATTTTCGTAAATGTTTGTTTCTTCCTATTTGATTAGAAAAAAAAAATTTTGAACTTGGAAAATTTCCCCCCAAAACCTGAAACCCTAGAGCCCGCTAACCGCCGGTCGCCTCGCCTAACCCTAGCAGCAAACACCCTGCACCTACACCAAGTGGAGCCGGCAGCCCTCACCCCCCCATCACACCTCTCTCTCTCACTCTCTCTCTCTCTCTCTCTCTCTCTCTCTCTCTCTTTTTGTCTCTCTCTATCTCTCTTTCTTTCTCTCTCTCCCCCTCCCTTGGTGCCCCCACTGCCGCGCTACAGTCCTACCAGCCACCGGCACCGCCCAGGCCGCCGACACTCTCCACAGCCACCAGCGTTGCCCAGCCACTGGCGTGCCCACTCACACGGCCCTCCTTTGGTGTTTTGGTGCATGAGGATGCATTGGTGATACATCTATGCATCCCATGTTCAAGGCTTGAGTTTTTTTTTCTTTAAATCTTTTAATTTATCTTATATTGTTTTAATCCTGCAAATCCATTATAATTTCTAACATAAAGTTTCAAAAATTTCAGCTTTGGAATCAGAAGTAAGAGGAGAAACATCTTCCATTTGAAAACCGACTCAAGGTAAATTTTCATGATGATTTTCTTTGGGTTCATTAATTAAAGTCTTTAGCTTTGGCTTGATTTGGGTAGGTTAGGGGACTTAGAAATATGTACGATGGATGTAGGCACATGGGTGACCTGTAATGGTGGAAAAACCGAGCCAATGGTATTAATTGGGAACGAAAACACATGGACAGAACATTCTAGGTCAAAGACTGCACATGCCCCTCTTTTAAAAATTCGGCCAGGACAAGGCAGTGGCATAAAAATCATGGATTTTGTAGGATAGATGGGTCCAGATGTTTTGAGTAATCCAGTTTTTGCATTGAGTGAATCAGAGTAGTATAGCCTGAGTTATAGCCGAATTACCGGGGGCTGTCCAGATCAAGACAGCCAGTGATATCATGGAAAGATTTAAGAGAACAACATACTTTGGGTCTGATTCTGATAAAACCTTGAACATAAGAAGTGTAGAGGATGGACTGTCTTTTCCATAATGGACAAGAAATTGAAATTCTAACGTCGAGAACAAAATTTATTGGCATTGGAAGTTGGGCCCAGATTTTTGTTGAATCTAGACCCAGAGTTGGGCTACGGTTGGAGGCCTTAGGCATGGATAAAAATTTTAGAAAAAAATCTCATAAGTAGGACAGGCGCTAGAGTTATGGTACATAAGATTTTGGACTGAGTGTCAGTGATGTTTTGGCCTAGATACGGAGCAGTAGGCCCAAACTAGTAACCGAGCCCGTAATTTATACGGATTCTAAGTAACAATCATGCCCTAACCTTTCCTCGAAATTGCTTAAAAAATGCATTTTGGTTGAATATGGTAAGGATTGATTTAAATACTGATTTTCTGAAATTATGGCATGTGTTGACTGAACATGACTGTATGGTTGGATTGCATGATCTTGCTATGTCACTATAGTTGGGTGTTGGATTGATTATGTTGAAAAACGGAATTTGTGAGATGGTAATAGCCTTCCCTGGGAAATCGTGCATGCATATGAGCGGCCACATGCCCTGTGGGGACATGGGTCAGGTTAGCAGTAACCATCCATGATGATGATAGGCTAGGAAATAGTTAAGCGGTAACTGTCCTAGTCGATGGTAGGCCACGATTAAGTTAAGCGGCTGCGTTAAACCCAAGCGTAGGCTATGAGACCCAGTGGGGTCGCTCACCCATAAAATTCGATTACTATAATTGGAACTTAGAATTATATGTGTGGATCACTGAGAATATGTTAGTATGGATGGTTACTTTAGTGGAAAACGAATGAGTATGGTCTTATTGTTTCCCCTGCACCTAAAATGTTTTAAAAATGAATTTGTGTACGTAGTTTAACTGTTTGGGGTGATTGTTATTGAGTTTATCCCATTTTTATAAAATGTTTTGTTTTTAGGTGAACTAGTTGTGCATGAGATTAGGGGACCAAAGGTAGAGCGAGCCCCAAATGCTTAAGCCGAAGGATGCAACCTTTAATTGTTTAAAGAAGAGATTTGTAATGAACAATTGTTTTAGTTTAGTAGTTGCTCATTAGTAACTGAATCCTTTTGAATTGAAGTATTATTAAAAAAACCTTTACATTAATTGTTGTTATTTGATACACAGCCTGGTATTTTCAAGAAGAAAATACGACGATAACACCCCAAAGTAGGTTCTACTTTCACGTAGGTTAATAATTAGTAGTAAAGAAGGTAAGTAGAAATTCGGGGTGTTACAGTGAGGTATGGGGTTTACAATTTCGTTTTTGCGCTTTGTGATTTGGGATTTAAGGTTTAGAGTACATTTGACGTTATAATTCTTTAAACATTAGATAATCAATTAGTATTCCCAAATATTTGCTATTTAGAATCATAGTTTAGGGTTTTAGGCTCTAGGATTGGGTTTCAAGATTAGGGTTAAAGGGCTTTACATTTAAGATGTGATGTCAGAGTTTTGTGCTCAGCTAAAACATTATACCCTAAACGTTAACTCGTAATTCTACCCCCTAGATTACAAAAGCTTACCCTAAACATTAAATTCTAACTGCAACCCTTATATTGCAAAAGCTTGCCCTAAACATTAGATGCTTATATTAAACTTTAGTTAGGGCTTAGGATTAAATGTTCAAGTATCAAGTCTTACAGCTTTAAATTAAACATCGAGAGTTCAGCCTATGCACAATTTGGTGAGGGACTTGGCAGGGGAAATTTGGAGGGATTAGCTAAGCTATCCTAATATGTTAACCTAGGTTATCCTTTGCGGTGAACTAGCGTTAACCATATGCTGCATAATTTGACAACAAGTATAGCATAACATATATATTTTTAGGGTCTAGGGTTAACTTTGGTAGATTTAGGGATACATATCATATACACTATATGCATCTATGTACGTATATTATCCTAAAATTATGTGCAGAACAACCGTGGTGAACTAGGTAATTTTTTAGGGAAATCTCCCCTCCCCCACACTATATATATATATAATATATATATAATATATATATATATATATATATATATATATATATATATATATATAGATATATATATATATATATTATATATATATATATATATAATATATTTATATATTATATATATATATATAGAGAGAGAGAGAGAGAGAGACACACACACACAAACACACACATACGCACTATATGTGTCCATTTATATACGTTATCCTAAAAATATGTGCAGAATAACCATGGTTAACTAGATAAATTTTTAGGGATATCCCCCCTACATACGCACTATATGTGCGCGCGTGTGTGTATACGTACATACATACATACATACAAACATACATACATATATATATATGTGTATGTATGTATGTATGTATGCATATATATATATGTGTGTGTGTGTGTGTGTGTGTGTGTGTGTGTGTGTGTGTGTGTATCTGTGTGTGTGTGTGTGTGTGTATGTATCTAATATATATATATATATTGTGTGTGTTTGTGGTGTGTGGTGTGTGTGTGTGTGTGTGTGTGTGTGTGTGTGTGTGTGTATATATATATATATATATACACGCACAAAAAACCTAAAAGCCCATAAGGGATAACATGGCTTAACTTAATTAGATTTTGTGGGATATAATAATATATTATTATTATTATACATACCATGCTCAGAAAATGAGGCAAACATAAGGTTTATCCTAAATCTTAATTGCCATTTGAGAATTAGGATTTAGGTTTGAGAATAACTCATTCTTAAAGCCTAAAAACTTTCATTATAATTTAGTGATTAGGGTTTAGGGTTTAGGGTTGGGGTCTATCAGTGAGGTATTGGATTTGTAGGTTCGCTTGTGTGCTTTGTGCTTTGGGATTTGAGGTTTAGAGTACATTTTGACATTATGATTCTCTAAAAATTAAATAGTTAGGGTTCCCAAATATTTGCTATTCAGAATCATAGTTTAGGGTCTTAGGCTCTTTGGTTTTAGGGTTAGGGTTAAAGGGCTTAGCATTTAAGATGTGATGTAAGAGTTTTATGGTCAACTTGAACGTTATACCCTAAACATTGACTCATAATTCTACCCCCTAGATTACAAAAGCTTACCCTAAACATTGAATGCTAACTCAACCCTTAGATTGCAAAAGCTTGCCTTAAACATTAGATGCTTATATTGAACTTGAATTATGGCTTAGGGTTAAATGCTCAAATATCAAGTTTTTGGGCTTTCGATTAAACTCTGAGGGTTTAGCATATGCACAATTTAGTGAGGAACTTGGCAGGAAAAATTTGGAGGGGTTAGCCAGGTTGTTCTAATATTCTAACCCCCGGTTATCTTTGTGTGAATTGGCGTTAACCATATGCTGTATAAATTGACGAGTATAACATATATATGTTAACTTGAAAAATATGATATGAACAACCTAGGCTAGCTGAAGTAGATTTTCAGGGATATGGATACATATATTCAAGGTATATCTTGGCCATTTTGATGATAAACTTTTGGGTGGATTAAGGTTTAGAGATTAAGAGTCAGTGTTTAGGTACTATTGATATCTTATAAAATCAAATCATATAATAACATATATAAACATCAATATCTTATAAGTTATAATACTAAATCACCACTACGAATTATATATTGATCCTGAATTAGAATTTTTTTCACATACGAAAAATAAAAATTTTAAATTACTAAAAACTAGCTCAAAAATCTTTAGCCCCCAGCCCAAAAGTACGTCCCCATCCTCTCTATAATTATTGCACTTCTTTTTTTTTCTACTGGGCCGTAAGTAATATATTTTAAGAATAGTTCAAAGCTTTTTTTAAAAGAGTTTCATAGAGAGAGAAGAAAAAAAAAATGCAAATAGCATGTCTCTCTAATGAGTTTAATTATAATAAAGCTTATCTATTTACTTTTTTGAAAAAAACCTAGCTATCTTAATTCAAGGGACAAAAGTCATTTGTAATTGGAAGCTAACGAATGGATTTATTCTATCCTGAAAATTGACTTAAATTAACCCAAGTAATTATATTTACAGTTCGATGTTAACATATATCCATGGCTTTTAACTACTACATGGGGCATAAGTATTTACGATTGAGGTTTAGGATTTAGGGTTTAGCCTTCTCGATTTAGTATTTGGATTTCTATCATATATTTTTTCATTGAAATAAGAAGTTACTAAAACTGAAAAATAAAAATTTTAGATGAATAATGTCAAATGATAATTTTATTTAAATTAGAGATTTTTATCTAAAGTCATATAACAAAACTTAATAGTTTTTTTAATAGAAAAAAGTGAGTTTATTTATAACAAGAGAAAAGAATAACATGACTAAAATTCTTTAAAAAATGTTACTCTATATTTTACATATTTAATTTTTCTATTTACAAGATGAATCCTAACAAAATAATCTACTTTAAATAAGAAAATACTGAATTAACATTTTTATTAATAAAGAGAAAAAAATACAATTAGTAAAGAGTCAGGGAGGAGAAAGAAAGGGAATAGTAAAGGAGGAGAGAGAGCTGACCTCAACCATTTCGTTTATTCAAAGGCATATTAGTCTAGTGTTCCTCCACTTTTCCTGTAGGACGACCCCATCAAGGGGAAGAACACCCGCAAGAAACAAAGGATATGAAGTGAAAAGTATTAATTGAAACAACATTATTAAGTAAATTTCTCAAATTAGAAATATGTAAGGCTGTACGAACTTTTAAGATGGGGGGCCAAAACAGGAAACAAGAAAACGGCTGAACTGGAACATTGAGGCGACTGTGTAGAAAGAAAAAACGAAACGCCGTTGCCGGAAATTAAACCCGGGTCACCCGCGTGGCAGGAAGGAGTACTCACCACTATACTACCAAGACAGGTTACCATCCGCACGCTCATCCCTAATTATTTGAAGTAAAAGACTGGTTCCTGCTTCCGCAATCGGCGAGCTAAAACACATGGGACTATCACATTTAAATCGTCATATGATTTTGGGCCTTTGGGTTTTGGCATTCTCCCAATTTACCAAGGAAGGTCCTTTTTTATGATAAAATTTTTTTAAAAAATATTAAGAAGGGCTTAAGGGTAGATTATGACTAATAGGATGCAAGTAATTAGATTAGTTGACCAGTTCTTGGCTCCTGATTCTTCTTCTACTTTTGTTTTTTTTATTTAACTTCCTAAAAGTTCTTGTATGTTATACTGTCAAGCTCTATATCTAAGACCTTTCTTTCCGCTAAGATTAAAAAGGAAGGTAAGCTCCCTTAATCTGCTTAAGCCTTCGATTACATTTACAAGTAGGGTTCACTTGGGCTTTTAAGTATAGGGTCAAAGGCTATTCAGAAATTTTAAATATTAATACATTATGTTAATTCTTATCAAATTTAACTCGTGTTGAATGTCGATTAATTGTTATAGCTGCTCTTTAAGCAAATTTTTGGAAAATTTAAGAATTTTTTGTTGGAATATAAAAGTGGGTATTGTCCCACATTGTTAAAATACAAAGAATATGAAAGTGAGTGTTGTCCCACATTGAGAAAATTAAAGGGCTTGAGCATGTATATAAGCTTGTGAGTTACTCCACCCATTACCAATTGGTTTTGGATTAGAACCTCATTCGAACTTATATGCATGACTCTTTATTTATGACCCAATTGATATAAAAATTTAACATGGTATCAGAGCGGGTTGCTCAATCTAGATTTGCCACCGTCCCCGTTTGATTTTAAAAAAAATTTGTGTGCACGTATTGGGCCTTGTTAGTAGGTCACACGTGAGGGGGTATGTTGGAGTATGAAAGTGAGTATTGTCCCATATTGTTAAAATACAAAGAATATAAAAGTGGGAGTTGTCCCACATTGAGAAAATTAAAGGGTTTGAGAATTTATATAAGTTTGTGAGTTACTCCACCCATTGCCAATTGGTTTTGCGTTGGAACTTCATTTGAGCTTATTTGCATGCCTCTTTATTTATGGCTCAATTGATATAAAAATTTAACATTTTTATATAGAATATTTTTAAAAAACTCAGAAGCTTTTGACATTTCTGCTCATATAGAAAAAAAATGTAACCATCTGAAATTGAGTCTAGAAGATTTTGTCAAAGAAGAGTCTTATAGTCAACTTGACTACAAATTATTAAGTTCTTTTCTTATCCATATAATAATTAAATTTATGTGTTCCAACATAATTTGCGGGACTATATTTGCAAGTATGGTGCATGAATTGCTCATAGCCTCATTGGGGAGCATAAAGGCCGCAAATTCTGATTTTTTTCTTTTTTGGATGAGAAAGATAAGAATACAATTTAGTTAGCCCTTATCTCAAGGGTTTATCCTAAATTATCCTCATAGAGGATACAAAAAAGGTCCCTATGCGGAACCTCATTCCATACTGATACTACTGTGGAACGCAATGATAAACTATGCTTTGCTAGGCAGTCAGCTACACAATTTTCTTGCCCAAAAACGTGAGTAATATGAACATTGTTACATAGTTGAATATAAGTGCGAATATCTTCTATCAAAATGTGGATCTCCTATGACGCTTGAATATGACCTTGGACTGCTTGTATGAAAATTTTATTGTCTCTCTCAATGTGAATATCAGTAAAACCTGCTTGAACTACTGCTTTGATTCCATTTCTCATAGTTATTACTTCTACTACCAAAACTGACACTGCTGCCAAGTAGAATGTTGCTGCTTGAATAAATTTTCCTTCCCAATTATGAAGAATGAAGTCTCCTGCTACTCCTTGTGAAGTTGATTTTGATGGTCCCGTCTTGTGGACTTCTCCAGGCTACCCAATGGGTCTTCTTACGATCGACGGCTGACTAGTTTGGGGTTGGTGAATGTAATGCTTATGTGAGTTTATGTCGAATTCGCCATTCGACGCTGGCTTTTTTTGCTCTTATTAATGTACTTCCTGGACTATGTGTTTCGTTGCAAAAAATCTTGTTATTTCTTATTTCTCATATACTCCAAAGTAGCACAGTTACTCTAACTAGCTTAACTGCAGGGGTTACAGTTCTAGCACTAGATAGCCCATTTTGTTAGCGAGATACGAAGCTAGAATCTATCCAATTATGGGAGACTGTTAGTCTTCAACACTCCTATGAACTTTGACAAAGTAAAAACAGATGATCTGCATCCTCAATCTCATATTAACAAAAAGGTTAAAGAGGATCGATATTAGGGATGGCAGTGGGGCAGGGATTGTTGGGGCCCCACCCCACATTGAGAAAAAATCCCCGTCCCCAATAGGAATGGGGACGGGGAGGGAGATAGAAATAAATCCTCAAGCGGGGACGGGGACGGGGATGGGGACGAGGTGAAAATTTACTCCGTCCCCATCCCTGCTTCTCCGCTTGAGGAAATATCCCTGTCCCCATGCTCGTTTCCCCGTCCCCGGTTCGGGAAAAATCCTCATCCCCGTCTCTGCATATTAGTTTAAAATTACGTATGAGTCATTTATTTATGAACATAATACTAAGGTTATATCGGTAAATTAAATTGAAAAAACCCTACATTGTATGTACTTGTTTTGTATAATTAGTGCATTGTAGACTAATGTTGTATGAACTTATTAAACTTTAATTTAGGTTAGATTAATCTTTGGTGAAGTTTCTTAGACTTAGGTTACATGGAGCATCCAAGAGCTTATTGAACAATTAATTGGAGCTACGGTTTAGAGATGACAAGTTGGGCTTTCGTCTAAGACTTGTAATATAACTATCATAAAGGAGGGGAAAAAAGGCGGATGAAAATCCCTATTGGGGCCCCGTCGGCAATTAGATCCCCGTCGGGGATGGGAACGGGGGAGAATTTTTTTTCCGCAACGGGGAAGGGGGCGGGGACGGGGACAGGGATCTTAGCGGGGACGAGGACAAGGAATTGCTCCCTGTCCCCATTGCCATCCCTAATCAATATTCATACCTCTTTTAAACAGGATTCCTTTAGTAAGAAGTGATGCATGACAAAGTTGTCATAAAATTTTTTTTAACTTTGGCATGATGTTAAGTTCCAAAATCCAATTATATTCCTACACTAATGGATTTCCAGAATTTAATCCATGTGCTGCCTAAGTCGCAGATTTTATAGAGAGCTCACCATTACCTGACAGTCCCCAACATACTGAGTCGGAGATTGGATTAAAAGCGAAAATTCTGACATGTTCTTAGAAATATATGCTCTTATTTGTCACATACATGTTATTTTCTTAGCTCTCAGCCTCACCGTTAGTTTTCGTGCTTAATACCCTGGTCTAGCGAATTGAGTTTTTGTCTGATTTTCTCCAGATCGAGGGTTCTGATTGATGCGATCTATGTTTCACTGGGATGGATCGCTCCTCTGATCGTACTTGACGTTATGATACTGATGAATTGTGCCCTTTGTGTCCCTGTCCTCTTATTTTGCCTTTACGTTTCGTGTATATTATACTTTAATTGTGAAATTAACTCTCGTCTGCGCTTCTCCAGATCTCAAGTTCAGATTGAAGCGTCTTTTCTATCATTAGGACGAATAAGCCTTCTGGCTAGGACTGATGTTATGACACAGAGGATTCAGGTCATTTGCGTCCTTGTTCACTTATTGTGCTTAATTTTTCTTACTGAACTACCTCCGCGTGATTCTAATGATGTTTGTGTTTCTTGTACGCCAAGCACCCATGACGAAGTACATACCTCTGCTTCTGGGCTGTGGCCTGACTAAGTACATGACGAGCCTATGCTTCAGCCCATGTCTCTGGTGCTTCGCATCTGAGTGAGCATCATGATGGTTAGTCGTGTTCTGCTATGTACGCTCTTATTTTTCTCATCATTGTTACAATCAGGTATGAGTTGCTGCTTATCCCATGATTTTAGTCTGCCTTATGGCTCAAGTTGCTGGATAATTATGGTTGCTTTTCTTGTAGATAATTATTACTACTCTACCTCTCTATATGAATCCTAGATTAATTTTAGAATTGCTTACTAATTTATTAGTCCAGTCTCTATGTTGTACTTGCTGTTCCTGGCCCTGCCTGAATAGATGGTTATGTTGCTTGCTTGCTCTTGTCCTATATATATATATATATATATATATACATATATATATATATATATGTATATATGTATATATATATATATATATGTATATATATGTATGTATATATATATATATATATATACATATATATATCTATATGTATATATATACATATATATATACATATATATATATATATATGTATATATATATATACATATGCTCTCAAGGATCTTCTTTCTTTTATCCCTTCTTTATCCGTTGTTGTGCACATTCCTCATTCAGCCATTATGTCTTCTAATCCAAACATTACTTTTGGCCATGATTCTCTTAACCACCACATTTACTCTGATAATCCCGTCTCCCCCACCTCCGGTCCACTACCAGAAATTGAGATTCCAAATGCCCTTAACTGCTCAGCCCAATAGCATCAATCAGCCTTCACCAGTTATGCTGATTCTATTCGATATGGTGTGAATGGCCATCCTTCTCCTACTCAAACCCCACTACCTCTACAGACCCCTCACTTTAATGGTCATCCTGCTCTTGAGTTTGAGGAGTCACTTCCTCCTCTACACCCTCCCCCCAGGTGTCAGGTAGCATGGATGATCTTATTGCTCTCTGCCTACTTGCTAAGGTGTGGGGAGAAATCCTTCCTCTTGCTCTTATTATCTCTAAGACTAAACTTGACTAGAAGCATATTAAGGAGTAGGTTAAATATGTTGAGTTAGGGAATGGGTGGGTGCTTCTTCGTTTTACTTCAGTCTCTGATAAAAACCATGTTTGGTTTAGTCAGCCATGGTTTGCTAAGGGCCTCAACTTTGTCCTTACTCCTTAGATTCCCTATTTTGACCCTTACTCTGTCTCTATTGGTCACATAGATCAGTGGGTTCACATCCCTCGTTTACCTTGGGAACTCTGGACTCTTGATGCTCTCACTAATCTACTCCGGGCAGTTGGGGATGTGGTGAGAGTTGACCACCATACTGTTCTTAGACAAAAAAGGGCAATTTGCTCGGGTGTGTGTTAATATTGATGTTACCGAAGCCCTTCCCGGTTCTCTCAAAATTCCCACTGCTAACCATGAATTGAATATTCCTTTGATTTATGCCGGACTTCACGAAGTCTGCGCACTTTGCAGGAGTCCTACCCATACAATTGATAAATGCCCTTGTATTTCGTCCCTTCCCAAGATTGACATAATGATGGAAAAGTTCCAGGCTCACAATCTAAATGGCCATAACCCCTCTCAAGAAGCTTCCTCTAGTGGTGATCACGACACTAAGGAGAAGTGGATTCGAATTTTGCCCTAAGAAAAGGGGCAGAATCTCCTCTACTCCTCTAAGTGCATGTATCCACCATAGCGGCATTCGTATTTCTAAACCCGAACCAGGCCAAATGCCTTCATCGCCTACTGCTCCTACTATCCCTCCCTCTAGAGATAAAGGATAAGATATTCTAGTTGAGGATGATCATGGGCATGGATCATTGTGTATAGGTAAACCTCCTATTGCTGACCTCCCTGCGGTGGATGGTGCTTCCGGGTCTTACCCTCTTCTACCTTATGAACTTGTACCTCCCCCTCTTACACCTCCTACTTTCTTTAGTTGCACTACGCTTGAGGCTACTCAAGTCTTAAGTCCAACTTCTCCCCTTGAGAAGCTTTCCTCTCCCATACATGAAGGCCACTCAAGCTCTCAAGGATTTGACAATGCTATGGACTTTAAAGAGGAAGTGGAATGATTTGTACTTGGAACTTGAAGATCTTAATGATCTTGTTATGTCAACAGACTCTTCCAAGGAACGAAAGCTTGAGGAGGGGGATGAGTGCTCCTCTCACTCTTTAATTAAGTTCTATAATGTTCGCCGACCTATTTATTTTGCATTTCTAGAAGCTGTACCTTCGAGTTGGTTACAACTGCTTTTGGATGTTGGTTATCTTGTAATCATCCTGGCATGCTTTTGTGTATTTCCAATTTGGTGAATTACTATTGGCCTCACTAGTACTAGTGGTTGGTCGAGGGTTTGTTCCTAGAAATTCTGCTAGGTGTTCTAGTTAATGGGTTGGTATGGTATTGTAAGTTCGTTCTTATGTATTTAATAAAAATTTTATTTTCTTACATTGTGGGTTTGAAGCGGTTTTTGGCCAGTTTGTTCATGTTGGACGCCTATCACCCCTTCTTTGGTAGGAGGCAGCCCCTGCCAGGGATGGGCTCCTCTAGGAGTACCATACCCCTTGTTTGCTACTCGTCCAATTTTCTGTTATGGTTTAATGGGTGTTTCCTTGAGATAAACTACTATGATGCCAGGAGGTGGAATCTTTGGTGACTAGGGT
The DNA here is from genome assembly GCA_029747015.1 of Carnegiea gigantea. Lineage (NCBI taxonomy): Eukaryota > Viridiplantae > Streptophyta > Magnoliopsida > Caryophyllales > Cactaceae > Carnegiea > Carnegiea gigantea. Next base: position 36,857 of record JAKOGI010000583.1, on the reverse strand, counting down.
TTATCTCATTTAGCCCATTACGAAGTCAAGTCAAGGATGATAACAACATTATTTTGTTATTAATCGAGAGTTCGAATTGGTTTTTTTCATTGGTTGGAGTCTGTTCTCTTTGAAAAGGATTGGTTTTGCCTAGTTGCTTTCTTTTTATTGGATGCTGTGTACTTGTGCAATGCATTCCTTGTTGGCACACGTTGTGTGCTTCTATGTTTTGCTCTCTGTTTCTGGCTTTAGCTGACATATCCATTTCAAGTATGCTATGGACAGTGCTGTATGGATTGCTTCACCTGCCTCATCAATGCATTTCTGCGGGGCCAGATTGGAATTTTTATCTTTTGGATTGCTAACGTGTCTCGGTAACATTCTTGTATTCTAATTTCTTGTATCTTACAAAAAAGGATGGTTGGGTTAATTGTTACTTCTGAACTTATGTTGTATATGTTGTTCATTATTCTTTTTCCCGAATCTGTACTGGTGAGTGGAATTAAGCATTGATGCTTATTTCCAAAGGCCATATTACCAACTGATCCTATGGATCAAATGTCACAGGATGAACGAGCTATGAATTGGAACCTTGTTATTCTCAATGTGTTTTTATGAAAATCGTTTGCTGGAATGTACAAGGTGCTAAAAAATACCCATTACGCCAAGAAGTCGATTTTATTAATCAAACATTGAGCCAGACATTCTAGTTTTACTTGAAACTATGGTTAGCGAACAAAATATGGAATTGATTATAAGAAATTTGGGATTTTCACAGTATAAGACGATCCCCACCTTCAATCATGGGGGTGGAATTTGATGTTTGTGGAATCTAGTTAATAGTGAAGTCAATGTTATAGCAAAAGAAAATAGAGCTATACATTGCCACATTATAGAGAAAGTCAATAATAAGCAGTTTATTTTGTCAGCAATTTATGCTCCTGCGCAGGAGAAAGATACAGATGCTTTCTGATAACATCTTAAACGGCTCAGTAATACCATTAATTTGCCATAGTGTATTATGGGGGATTTTAAATTTTTAATGAAATGCTTCATTCATCTGATAAGATTGAAGGTGTAACTTCAGCTATTTCTAGAACACGACGACTTAATGATTTCTCAGATCACACTAGAAGTATTTATGCAAATGTCCAAGGGAGAGTTTTCACTTGGAAGAAAATCTTGAGAGGACAACTTGTTTATGAAAAACTAGATATAATACTTTTCGGGGAGGATTGTGCACACTTGTTCCCTCACTGTCTAGTTACCAAGGGCCCATTTACGTGTTCCGATCATACTTTCGTCTTGCTAAATACGGAGCCAGCACATCCCCCAAGACGAGGCACTAATTTCAAATATTAACACTCTTGGGTACAGTACCAGGAAATGCATAGTGTTGTCAAAAAAATTGGAAAATGAGAGCTCAAAGTACTTCTATGTATCGACTAGCACGGAAACTTAAAAAAATAAAATTGGATCTTAAATCATGGAGTAAGAGTACCTTTGAAAATTTTAAAAATAAACTTGAAAGGAATGTGAAAACGCTTCTATAAGTTGAAACAAAATTAGTGCATGATCCAAATAATGCTCGATTAAATAGCTGGCATTATAGACTTATTAAGCAAAGAGAAAAGATGCATCTCTTTAACTAGAAATATTAGGGAAAAATGGTAAGAAAAGATTGGCTTGTGAATGGAGATAGAAATTCTCGCTATTTCCATCAATCTATGAAGGCAAGGAAGACAAGAAGCAAAATTACGAAAATTAAGGATAATTCAGGTGTGTGGATTTATGAATCTGCTCAAATTGAAAACATGTTTATCACTGACTTTACCACCGGGTTTAAATCAGCTTAGGCAGCCGCCTCTGATATTGAGATGGAAATGCTTAATTTAGTAACTGTTGAGGACAATTAAACATTATCAGAGCCCATTTAAGATTTAGAAATTAAGGATGCTATTTTTCAAATGGACAAGTTTAAAGCTCCTGGGTCTGATGGTTTCAGCGTGACTTTCTTTCAAGATTACTGGCATATTATTAAGGATGAAGTTTGCTATGCAGTAAGATCTTTTTTTGAAGAGGCAAACTCCTTAAACAAATTAATTATATGCCTATTGCACTAATCCTAAAAGTGAATTACCCAGCAATAACTGCCCAATTTCGACCAATTCGCCTTTGCAATACTGTTTACAAGATTATTTCTAAAATTTTAGCTAATTAGATGCAGCCTATTTTAGAAAAGATTATTGATCCTATCCAAAGTGCTTTTGTGCCTAAACATTCGATCCATGATAACATTCTACTTACACATGAAATCATGATCAAATTCAAAAATATGAAAAGAAAGAAAGTCTGGGTAGCACTCAAACTCGATATAGAAAAGAATTATGATAGAGTAGAATGAGACTTCCTCTTCAGTGCATTACACAAATTGGGTTTTCATTCCAAGTGGGTAGAATTGATTAAAGCTTGAATTTCTACAGTTTCATACTTCGTGATTGTGAATGATAACGTATATGGTTTTTTTACGCCTACTAGAGGTATTCGACAAGAGGACCCTCTCTCCCCTTATCTTTTCATCTTATGCATAGAAGTTCTAAATAGAACCCTTCGCAAGGCGCTTCGTAGAAAAAAGTATGGGATTGGTATTAAGATCTCTCTGAGAGCTTCTAAAATCTCATGCTCGCTTTTCCCAGATGATAGCCTTCTTTTTTGCAGAATCAATTTTGAATCTTGTCGTGAGCTGAGTTCTGTACTAAGTAATTTCTGTTAAAATTCTGGTCAGCTCATTAACTTTCATAAATCATCACTAACATTCTCTAGTAATGCAACTATCCATGACAAACAAATTGTGTCATCTATCTTCAACATTACGCACCAAGATAACCTTGGTAAATACCTTGGATGTCCAGTTTTCAAGGGCATGCCAAAAATAGAAACTTTTTTCGAAATTAGTCAACAGAATAGCTGAAAAATTGCAAGCTTGAAAAACAACACATGTCTCTAAAGTAGGGAGAGTGGCACAAATCCAATCAAACATAGAATCAATGCCTGCACATACAATGCAGTGCTTTCAATTACCCAAAGAAACTAATTGTTGGATTGATAAAATTAGTAGAGATTTTTTTTTGAAAAAAATCAAATGTAAATAAGGGACTGTCTATGGTATCCTGGGACAAAATCTGTCAACCCAAAAAGGTTAGGGGACTTAGGCATAGGAAAATGGAAGCAATTAATAGTGCATTCCTAAGCAAATTAATTTGGAAGTTGTTCCATAATCAGAGCCTGTGGATGGAACAAATGCAGGCGAAATGCCAAATTGATGAAAATTTCTTTGCTATAAAATCCAAAAAACAAAACTCGTGGGCATGGAAGTGTATACGTACGAATCGACAACAATTTAAAAAAGGAGTGAGATGAACAGTCGGTAATGGAACAAATATGAATTTTTGACTCGACAATTGGTGTGCAAATGATAGTTTAGCCAATTTACTCATGGTAATGGATCTTTCCCCCATTGATACCTCCATTAAGGTGTCTTAGTTTATAACAGAGAGCAGAGAATGGGATGCTGCAAGACTTAACTTACCAGTGGACTCTGTCTACTTACAATTGATTCTTACAATACTTATCCCTGCTAATTCAATTCTCGATTATGTATGTTGGAGACTCTCTGGAAATGGTAAGTTTTTTACTAAGATAGCAACCTGGGCGGCACATGGGTTAGACCTTGTAAGTCCACCTGTGTGGAAGTACAGTTGGATTTAGAAATTAGACATCATGCCAAAGCTAAAAATTTTTCTTTGACAACATTGCCATGTATCACTTCCCATTAGAGGAACCCTGGCTCAAAAAGGTATGAATATTGATTCTCGTTGCCCTTTTTGTCAATCTGAGACTGAAGATACATATCATATGTTTTTAGGCTGCAACATTTCACAGGATTGTTGGAGATTAGTAGTTTCTTATAACTGGATTAACACAAATATCACGGTCAAGCCACAAATTGGTATAGTACAAATGCTTAATAGTGCCAGAGCTGTAGGCTTTGCAGTCAAAAATGGATAAAGTAGTCATGCTGTTATAGAGTATATGAAAAATAAGGAACAACATGGTGTCTCATAGTGAAATACCTAATTCAGGAACAATATTGATAAGAGCAAAAAAAGCTACCGTAAAATCGCGTATTAGACACAACTCACACAAGCTATTCAACCATCAAACCCAAATCTCTCAGCCATCAACCGAAAGAAGACATACTGGATCGCATGGAGGAAGTCACAAGCTAGGTTCATCAAAATCATCACAAGGTGTAGTAGGAGGTTTTATCATTCGTAATTGGGAATTGAAGTTTATCCAAGCATCAATATTCAGCTTAGGAATATCATCAATCTTGATAGCAGAAGCGACAGTTATGCGTAATAGAATCAAAGCCACAGTACAAGCAGATTTCACTAATATCCACATTGAAGGAGATAATAAAATTCCCATTCAAGCAGTTTAAGGTCATATTCAATCGCCATGGAAAATATAAGTACTCATACATGATATACTCACTTACACTCAGTTATGTAATAATGTTTTTATTCATCACATTTTTAGAGAAGGAAATTGCGCAGCTGGTTGGCTGGCAAAATTTGATCTTTCCTTACATTCCAGGGTTGTGTGAAATGTGGTCCCGCATGGGGACCTTCTTTTTATTTTCTACGAGGATAGTTTAGGAAGAACACTTGAGAAAAGCGATTCTTAAATTATGATGCTTACCCTTCTTATTGAAAAAATATTATTTTCTTAGGTGCATTTATTTTATAAACTATTTTAATACGTTTGTCTAAATATAATTTTAATTTAGAGCATATATTCCGAATAAGATAAAGGCAGGGGGGTGCCACGTCAAATGCAGCCCTTGGTTCCTTTATTACCGGACTCGGCCAAAAGCAAATGACCGCGCGCCGTTGACAGACAGCGTTCAATTTTCTAGCACATTCTCTCTCCTCTCCTCTGCTTTCCTCATCAACGTACTGACCAGTTCTCAATGGAAACTTCACCATATTTGATATGCCCCCCTTCTCCTCCTTCACCATTTGACTTCAGAGAAGGAAGAAGCAGACGAATTAGTCAATTGCCTTGCCACCATTGATCTTGTGGCCGGGAAAGAGGGAGAGAGATGGATGAGATGCGACCTTTGCCGCCGGTGAAAACCAGGCCGCTAGGCAGCGCCGGTTTTCCAACGCAGGCGGCGGCTCAGCATCAGGGCCGGAAGTCCTCACTCGGCGGCGGCGAGTTTGGTACATTTAGAAAGACGCACCACGCTGGTGTTGTTCATCAAGACGCGGCTCGGCGATTGGCTCAGGTGATCGAGTCCCAGAATAATACGACCTATGACGAGGTATTCTATGACGACGACGGTGACCTAGGGTTGGAGCTTGGCTCTCTACCGCCCCTCTTGCATGGCTTAGGTAACAATAATGGCAGCAGGCGCACCCATCGAGCTACTTCTCCGGTAATCAATTTTGGCTTTCATCTCTCTTTCATTCATTCTTTCTATCTCTATCATGCTATTCTAGACAATTATCTATGACTAGACATCTCATGATATCTGATTGTAATTGTTGAATTACTACAAGTTTGCTTTAACTTTGTGGGTCCGATATATGACATGGAAAAACCAAAATTAGTGATTTTCCGCTTTAGATAATTGCAATTGTTATATCACAATTTGGGTTAATTGTGTTATTTATTTATTATATACCAGTTGATTGTATATTTGTATTAGCATTTTTCAAGTAAATATTTGGCAAAAACTATTCTGAAAAAGATATTCGGTAAAATTAATTGTGGGATGTTTCTAAAATGTGTTTGGTAGAATGATATTCATATCTGTATCTCTTTTTTGATTGTTTCTTTGCATATGAATTTTGGTAGAATGATATTCATATTTGTATCTCTTTTTTGATTGTTTCTTTGCATATGAATTTTTATTGGTTGTTTACTTTTTTTAAACAAAATAAAATTTATCTGATTAATAATATTAGTTGTGCAGATTCATTAGAACATATTATTTGTTAAAATTTTATCAATTATGAAAATAAAATATATAATTAGTAGGGTGATGATATGTGTCATGCTGCAAGACACTCTTAAATGTATTGCCTTAACTCAAATTAATATGTTATGATTCAAAAACACCAAATTTTTATTAATTACAACTTATTATGAGTTATAAAACTTTAATATTCGTTAGTTACACCAACAAATAGAAACTGACACTCTAACCGGATCAACTCTATCTGCAAAGCATATCATATGTGTAATTTTGTAAATATGAATGATTATGTATAAAGGATGATTTTACACTATTTATAAGTTTTGACATCCTTCCATTATTCAATCATACCATTTTTTTTTTCAATTTAATATGCAATAAGGTATATTTTAAGTGAAAACAAGACACTTAAAAAGTGTCTTGCAGCAAGATACTTCATTTTGCGTAATTAGTACTCCTAATCTCCTACGGTCAAACCGTGCAACAGTGAAGTCCATGCTAAAAGAAGTTGTTGTTGCTGTTATTGTGCTAATCTACCTAGGATGAAAGAAATGATGTGTCATAGTTCACAAATAGCATTCAATACTTACGTCCTCGATAATGGTATCAGTTTATTGACTTGAGCCCAAAAGAAAATCTAAAATATAATTCTAGAGCAATAGAAAACTACTCAATGGCATAAGTGTCTTTCGACTAATTCATGGCAATAGTTATTCTCTAAGAGCTACCCAAAAGAAGTCTTTTTTTTTTAAATTTAAAAAAAGCTGTTTTGGCCAAAGTTTTCGTTTGCGAAATGTTAATAATATAAAAACTTTTTTGAACAATCAAAATAGCCAACTTGCGGCAACTTAGCTTTCTTTTTAAATTTTTTTTTTTTTTGGGACAAAACGCTCTGCAAATATCCTTTTGACAAACACACCTATGAACTTTAATGTGACCTTGGATGTGTAGATGCTATCCTTTTTGGCAAACATGCCTATGAACTTTCATGTGACCTTTGATGTGTAGGTGCTCTCCTTTCTCCTTGTCTCTCGTAAACAAAATTACCGTTGAGCACATGTTTTTTATTATGAGAACACACACATGAAACAACCCTCTTCTAGATGTAAGACATTAACACACTGTCCATATTCTACACAGTTTTGAAAACGTTCATAGTGTAGGATGCTCTAAGAACAATTTCTAAATCTGAAAAATTCACATAAGAACTCTAAAATACTCAAATATTTCAATTCAAGTCTGCCTCCCTCGACCATTCTCGGGAGTTTAAATAGAAATGTATAGTATAAATGATAAGGAAACTAAATGATAATGTAATTAAAAAGATATTATTTGCTAACTAAACGATAGAAGGAGATAACTAAAAGATAACGTCTTCCTAAATAAAAATTCCTAAATTTCCCATTTCTTCTAGAATATATTTACCTATGAATGTGCTTGCGTTACACTCCCCCGCTGGAAAAAAGCTCGACTTCGGCGACTTGTCTTGAAGCTACCACTCTAAGAGCGCAGGGTTCAATTCACGGAATTCATCTACTGTAATCCAAGTGACATTTGATTATGGGCGGCCTAACCGTTGTACCAAGAAGCAACGAAATCCTCCATGAGAAGACGACACAAACTCATCATCTAGCACAACCTTAATGTTAGAATGTGGCTGCGGGAAAGGGGGAAGCTTAGGGACCTGGGTACTAGCAGAATCACCGAAAGAAAGACTAGGAGGCTCAAAAGTGCCTCGATGAAGGGTTAGATCTTCCACGCTGAAAATACGAATAATACCCAAGTTGTTAGGTAAATCAAGCACATAAGCTTCAGATCCCAATGACAATTTGGTAAAGACCCATAGCTCGAGCGTGGAGCTTTTCGTGGGAGTTTTTGGGTAGTGATTCAGGCTGAATATGAGCCATAACAAAGTCACACAACTCAAAGAAATATCCCTACGACGCACATCAACTGAAAGCTTATAAATGTCATTACTCATTGCAATTTTACGACAAATCTCAGCATGCAAACATGAATATGTTGGGTTCTTCAATTTAGTTTATACTCGATGCAATTGTATGCAATTAGGTAAGGGTTTCTAACCGAAATTGAATAATATAACAAAGGTAAGTGTCAAACTAGGGGCATTTGTGTTTTTCCATGGTGTGTCCCCTTTTCTCTTTTTCTCATGATCTTTTTCCACAAAGCGCAAGCTTGGATGGTTTTGAGCCTCGGTTTGAAGCGCAGAAAAGCGTGGGCTTTTGTAGGCTTATAGAATGAGCTAGGCTTGAACCCTTGTAAGGTGCAATAGGTTGGACTTTGGGCTGTTGTGAGCTTTGGCGCGCCTGGGTGTGCTTTCTAAACTCAGAAGGTCACTAGGGGTGCAAGGGGAATACCCATAGACAATCTTAAAGGGGCTGTCACGCATTCCTATTGACAACATTGTTATAAGCAAACTCAACAAGTGGTAAGATCACATCCCATGTACCCTATTTCTCCCCTGCATCACACCTAAGTAAGTCACCAAAGTGCTGATTGACAACCTCGACCTGCCCATCAGGTTGGTGGTGAAAAACTGCAAAAAAATTGAGAGTAGTGCCCTAGAGGTTCCACAATTTCTTTCATAAATAACCTATGAACTTCACATCCCGATCAGTCACAACAGCAATGAAAAGGCCGTGCAGCCTAACAATCTGTTGAAAGACTAACTTAGCAGCATGTGATGCATCATTAGTCGTACTCCAGGCTACAAAATGGGTTATCTTAGAAAACCTATCAACCACAACTAGAATCGAACCATGAGCACGGGATGTTCTAGGCAAACGGCAGACCGGGTACGAATTCCATACTAATGTCTCTCCTTGGGGTATGAGTGATAGGTGAGGGAGTGTGCAACCCTGGATTATGCTTCTTGACCTTAGCCAGTTGGCACATACGACACTGGAACACAATGCAGGGGACATCCCTGTTAAGAGAAGGCCAATGGAAGCGATCCTCTACAGGTGCAATGGTCCTATCCTGGCCTAAGTGACCAACTGAACTCCCTACATGTATTTCCTAAACGGAGAAGTCTCTAAATGATGTCCTAGGGATGCATACACTGGCCACGGGGTCTGGTGGGGAAATTGAGGGTTGGTCGGGCACAGCCAAGGTCTTCTAGGTTTGATGGATTTTTTTTTTGGGGGGGAGCTTGAAAATGTAGGAAAAAACTAGGATTGAAGAAAACTTAACAGCAGTCAGAAGTGAAAGGCTATGATATCAAATTTGATGTAGAGTATTGTAAGAGCAGTTTCTATACAGGGGAAATTCACACAGGAACTCCCAAATGCTCAAATATTTCAATTCAATTCAATTGAAGTCTGCCTCCCTCAACCATACTCAGGAGTTTAAATAGAAAAATAGTCTAAATGATAAGGAAACTAAATGATAACGCAATCAAAAGGATATTATTTGCTAACTAAATGATAGAAGGAGATAACTAAAAGGTAACATCTTCCTAAATAAAAATTTCGAAATTTCGAAATTTCGTATTTCTTCTAGAGTATATTTTCCCATGATATCTGTTTGCATCAGTGCTCGATTTTGATCCATTGAACGGAGAACGTGGTCGTCTTTGCTTGGTCGCTGCCAATGCCGGAGCAAGACCATGGCTGTTTTACATTGTTTTAAGGATCTGGAAACGCGTTATGGACATATGAGCATTTGAGTTGAGGTTACTATTAATAGAAGGTGGTAATGAAGCTTGTGGTAGAAGTGCAATTCTTTCCTGTTGTTTATCTCCTCTAAATGTCCAAAGGAAATGCATACCTTTAAGCAACTGTGTTCTCTTTCTTCAGTCACTTTGATCTGCATTCGCAAGTGCTTCGCTCTGTGGCAACAACATAGGAGTAGAACTCTGGAAGGGATTTCGTCAAATATTTTCCTTTTTTTAGTAAACTTCCTAAGCAATTCTTCTCCATTGCCCTCCTTTTCTTTTCTTCATTTTATTTTACAATTACTCCAATTGATGAGCTTATATGAAATGAGTAGTATTGTAGTAAGGAGTAACTTCATGGACAACTAGGTGCATTCTGATCAGTACTACGGCATGACATGAAACCAACATATATGGAGTGTCATTCAAAATCATCCATACCCCCTATTCCAGTGTTGGAAATGGGTCTGTATGTTGTACTCACCCATTCTCTGAAACTCCTTTTGTATTTTAGTCTGAAATGAAGAATCAGGACACCCTTGTTCTCCAGTACAGCTACTTGAGATAAACAAGGGGCCCAAGCAACATCAATAGTAAAGTGGAGTAAGATAGGGAGTCTTACTTCTTCCTTGCGAGTGAATTTGTACTAGTATAATATCCCAAAATTGAAGGTAGCATTTGTTTTCATATAATAATATGAATTAGTAAACTAATTACATTTTTCTGGTGTTTTAATAGTTAGGTCATAACTTGGTTCAGTACACACCTTCAGTTCTCTTAATATCAAATGGACAGTCAGAAGCCACATCTCAACCAACCACTGCAGCACCAGAGGCTGATATGCCAGAACCAGCTCTTGTTGTAAATACACCAGTAGAAACTCCTATCCTGAAGGCAGGAGAACATAGAAGGTAAAAGAGCAAAATGTTCCCCCTCCCCTAGTGGTATTAACATATTGTATGATACTATGATAGCCATTCTGCATTGCGCTGCATATTTCTCCTGTGTTTTCGGCTCTGATTCCTGAATTTGAGCCATTTGGCAGAGTTGAGATATCTGTAATGAGTGTCACCTGTTTTGAAACACTTTGACTGGTATGTTATATTTAGTAATGGTAGAGTAAATGTAACACTTTGTTTATTTAATAATAGCTGGACAATCATGTCATGGCACTATTAGGATCTGAGACTGCTGATCTCTTGCCAGAATTTCCACTTTTTTCCCTCCCCGCTGTTTGCATATCTTTGGCTATTTAGAATTTGGTTTACCGTTTCATCTGGAAATTATTGCAGAAACTCTATAGAATGTCTGCTGCTCTGATCAAAAACAATAAATGGGGCCATGGCAGTACGACTGAATATCCCTTAGAAAGGCCAATCTCATTGTGGACAGCCAATTTTAGATGTATTGTTTTCCAAAAAGAAGCCATACTTTATGTTTTTCATTTATACCAATAAATATAATTGATCATTGCATGGAATAGTTTTTCCCTTTTGATTCTAAGGATTCGCGGCTTATTTTTAAATATTGGGCTACGTCAATGAAATTATAAACTAAAAGAAGCCTTTTAGTTGTCAATCCTTCAAAAGTAGGTGCAAAGAAAGCAGAAAATTATGGAAATATGCTAAATGTTGCTTCCCTCCCTCTTGCATTTCTAGCACAATCTTTATTGATGTGTTGAGTTGAAACATGCAATAGACAAATTTGTTTTCAGATGGTAATGGCAAAAGGGCGTGGTTGCCATGGTGACGTTGTGTGCAATAAGGGATGATTTGGAAGAATTAGGGACCATTTTTTCTATTATAGCTTTAGCTTACATGGTGGTTGTTATTTCTAACCTAGGTGAGTTATAGTTTTAAAGAGTGATGTTAATGATACTAGCTAACTCTCCCTTTTCTTGATGGAGCCCTTTTTTTTTTGGGGGGGGGGGCGCTTGCTCATGCTTTTTTCGGGAAATAAAGCTCTTTGAAGATATATGGGGAAATTAGAAAGTGAACATAGAGCATCAACATTACAATTTATGGTACGTAACAACTTTCCATGGCGACTTTGAGCTACTCCCACATGTGTTCCACACTGGTTGTGTTGGTGTATTATAGTTTCTTATTAGCCTTTAAGCTACTGCTCATGCCACTGAGGGTTTTGTAGGAATAATAGGGTTGAATGTGGTACTGGATATGTCAGCAAATCGAGAACGTATACACTTTCTTTAAGATTTATTTACTGTACCGTAAATAATCTTAGGGATAAGGTGCTGAGTAAGACAAGTATAGATGTTCAAGGTTCTCTCAATGTCAAATCAAAGACAGTGCTGCAGTCACTCACAAAGAAAATCTATGTTGCATGTGTTGGTTTCTCTTCTTCTTATACCTAGGCCTCTTAGTTTGAAGAGGCACCAGATATGCACATTTTGGTAGGTGTCATTTGAGGGAAAAACCATTGGAGGCTTTTTCCATTAATTCGGATAGAAAACAGTTAGAAACTGCAGACCACGGACTACAGGAGACACCACGGGCGGTCCGTGGTCCTCGCTGCCCAGAACAAAACAAGCCATCAGGAAAAACAGGAGAGCCACGCACCGTGGCATTCACCACGGGCAGACCGTGGTGGTCTCCTGCTCCCTCGGCCTATTCCTGGACCTTAAAAGTCTTTAACATTCCCCCGCCATTTTCAAGGCAGTACAGGAAATTAAAATTTTTCCCCCGCCATCTCAAGAAGGGAAATACACATAAAGCAACATCCAAGAAAACCCGAGGATTCATGCATAATGAAAGTATCTTGTGATTTGAACTTTCATTTAGTGAATGTAATTACAATTAATCTCAATGTAATAGTAGATAAGTCTTTGAAATATACATCCTTTCTGATCAATTGGATACATTTCACACACAAATCTCAATCCATACTTAAAAATTTGACACTATTATCCGACCATGTGTCCATATCCTTCATGAGTGCATCAAGCCAAGCCCTTTAGCTCTTTGAAGCGGCCACACTTCATACTCACTTAGATAGACCTTAGAAATTTGCTCCTGTAACACAAGCCATTCAGTTAAGGCCTATTAAGAGTATACCTCACCCTCTTATAAACATTATAGTTTACAAGAACTCTTACCTTGGGATGAATTATGTTAGTACTATCAATCACTATATAATGTTGTCACTCATTGAACTTAAGACTTGACATCATATCACGAATTAAGTTGAGACTTCATTATTAGTGATTAAAGATATGGACTTAAGTCCCATCCCCCTTGATGTTTTCAACACCAAGTTCTTTGCTAGACCCTTGGTTAGAGGATCTGCAAGATTTTCACTTGTTTGCACAAAGTCGACAGTGATCACTCCATCCTTGATCAACTAATGAACATAGGCATGTCTAAGTCCAATGTGCCTTGATTTGCCATTATAGACATGACTATAAGCCTTAGATAGCGTTGATTTGCAATCACAATGGATTGAGAGTGGCGACATTGGAACGACACCTCTAATAACAAGTTTCTTAGCCACTCTGCCTCTTTGCTTGTGGCAGCTAAGGCCATAAACTTAGCATCCATGGTGGAATCTGTTATACAGGTTTATTTCTTGGATATCCAAGATACAGCCCCACCACCAAACAAGTATACCCAACATGACGTGGAGGTATAATCCTCTCTATCAGTTACCCAACTTGTATCCGAGTATCCTTCTAAGACCGAAGGATAATCTGAATAACATAGGCCATAGTCTTGAGTATTCTTTAAATACTTCATGACTCTCTGTATTGCATGCCAATGAATTTTACTAGGGTTATTAGTATATCGGCTTAACTTTCCAACGGCGAATGCAATATCCGGCCTTGTGCTTGTCATGGCATACATCAAATACACTATCACCTTTGCATACTCAAGTTGTGCAATAGATCTCCCACTGTTTCGAGTCAACTTATAAGTTGAATCAAATGGAGTGGACATCGGGAGGCAGTCTCGATAATTGAACCTCCCAAGTACTTTCTCAATATAATGAGATTGTGTCAAGTAAATACCATCATTATTTCTAATGATTTTGATGTCAAGTATATTGTTGGCCTCCCCCATATCTTTCATGGAGAACTTGGAAGATAGAAAATTCTTGGTTTTCTCTACTTCTTCTAAGTCAGTCCCAAAAATCAGCATGTCATCAACATGCAGATATATAATTACACCTTTTCATGCAGATATATAATTACACCTTTTTCATGTTTAAACTTGGAATACACACATTTGTAAGATTCATTAATCCTAAAGCCAAATGAAAGCACTAGTTCATCAAATTTTTGATGCCACTGTTTAGGTGCTTACTTCAAACCATAGAATGATCTTATGAGTTTACATACTTTTCTTTCTTGGCCTGAAATTATAAAACCTTTAGGTTGTTTCATATACACCTCCTCTTCTAATTCACCATTTAAGAATGTAGTTTTCACATCCATTTGGTGGATTACTAGCTTTTGAATTGCAGCAAGAGCGACAAGGACTTTAATAGTTGCAATCCTAGCTACCGGTGCATATGTATCAAAGTAGTCAATGCCATGTCTTTGATTAAAACCCTTGTTACCAACGGGACTTTGAATCTTTCTATGGTACCATCTACTCTCCTTTTCTTTTTAAAATCCACTTAGATGTAATAGGTTTCCATCCAAGGGGTAAATCCACTAAGACCTAAGTGTTATTTTCCATTATTGAGTTCATTTTATCTTGGACTGCTTCTTTCCAGAAAGGAGCATCTTGTGATTTCTTAGCCTCTTTAAAAGAGGTAGAATCCGAATCAATGTTATAAACATAGGGAATTTCATTTTCAATGGATTTCCTAGTTCCTTCTACCAAGTAGACAAAGAAATTTGGTCCAAAGGATTTCTCCTTTCTAATCCGCTTACTTCTTCTCACTTCTACTATGTCTCTAAGTTCTTGACCATTACTTTGAGCCATATTAGTTGGAATAAGGTTATTGGATTTAGGAATTGAAGAAAATCTGTTTTCATCAAAAATTACATCTATTGATTCAATCACGGTGTTTGCCGTTATTGAGTCATTTGGTTCAATGACCATAAACCTATAGGCTTTGCTATGTTCAGCATAGCCTATAAAGATGCACTCAATTTTTCTTTCTCCCAATTTTCTCTTCTTGGGTTCCTGGACTCTTACAATAGCCCTACAATCTCAAACTCTGAAATAACTCAGGTTTGGTTTTCTCTTATTCCACAACTCATATCGGGTAGTAGAGTTCCTTTTGTTGGGAACCCTATTAAGGATATAACATGCTGTGAGCATTGCTTTACCCCAAAAACCTTCACTTAAACCGGAATTAGAAAGCATAGCATTTACCGTTTCAGGTAAGGTTCGACTTTTCCTTTCCGCTACACCATTTTGTTGTGGTGCGTAAGGCGCGGTGACCTCATGAACTATAGTGGTTTATTGGAAAAAACTTGGATCATAAAATTCGCCACCCCTATTAGAGCTTAGTCTTTTAATGAAGGTTTCACAGTGCAACTCAGATTCATTCTTAAAAATTCTAAACTTGTCTAGTGCTTCACTTTTAACATGTAAAAGATATACTTGGTTTATCTTGTGAAATCATCAATGAATGTGACATAATATTTCTTTCCTCTAAAAGAAGGAGTGCTATGAAAATCACCTAAATCACTATGAATTAATTCAAGCAATTTGGTGATCCTTTGAACATTAGGAAAAGAACTCCTAGTAATCTTTGTTAACATGCAAGTCCTACACTTCTCTATGTTTTCATCCACGTTTGGAATTAACTCAAGTCTAGACATCTCTTTCAACCTCTTATAATTCACATGTCCAAGATGGTTATGCCATAGAGAAGAAATAGAATGAGCAAGCATGTAAGCAGAATTGTTCTCTTTATTACTACTAGAAGGAGTGATTACATTCAATCTAAACATGTCATCCCCAGCATATCCCTTCCCCACAAAGAATACCACCCTTGGACAAAATAAAATTGTCGGCCTCATACACTTGTTTGAAGCTAAACTTATTAAGAAGAAAACCAGAAATAAGATTCTTCCTAGCTTCCGGCGCATAGTATGCGTCATTCTACACAAGAGTTTTGCCGGAAGTAAGGATTAGTTCTACTTGGCATATTCCTTTGACATCAACAGTTGACGTGTTGCCATGTAGAGCACTTTTCCATCCTCGGCCAGTACGAGAGTCTTGAAGAAGGAGCGGTCTTTGCACACATGCTTGGAGGCACTCGAATCAACCCACCAATCATTATCACTCTAGACAACATTGATTTGATCAAAGATGATAGCCACACAGATGTCCTTTGTCCTGGCCTTTTGGTTGTTTAAGCTATGTTTGCGCTTCCAAATAGTGCAGTCTCTCTTCTTATGGCCTGGTTTGTTGTATTCCCAATTAATCACTTTTGCCTTCTTGTTACCCTTGTTGTTATTGTCCTTGTATGACCTTTTCTTGTTTCCTTTCTGTCCTTGACTTGATTCGCCGCCTTCGATTACATGAACTTTGGAGACATGCTCCTTAGTGTCATCCTGCATACGCAATTCTTCCTCGATTCGAAGATGGTTAGTCAAGTCCTCAAGAGACATATCCTCTTTCTTATACTTTAGGATTCTTTTAGTGTCTTTCCAAAAGGGGGAAAGTTTGTCTATTGTAGAGGAAACTATAATAGACCCATCCATATGCATCTTGTGTTGCTTAAAGTGACTTAAAATATGTTGAATTTCATGCAATTGGTCAAGAGCAGAGCGTTCTTCGGCCATCTTGTAATTGTTAAACTGACTTACTAAAAAATTCTTACTTGATGCATCTTCCGTTATGTATTTGTTCTCTAACGCCTCCCAAAGTTCCTTAGTGTATTCAATCCCTTGATAGACGTCAAACGATGCATCCGACATACTGTTCAAGATATGACCGCGGCAAATGTAGTTATCATTCTCGAACTTGGATCTTCGGCGGGTTTGCTTCAAAGACTCGTTTTCGGTTTCCATGGGATAGGGAGCATTAAACACATACACCACCTTCAGTGTGGTGAGGAGGAAATGCATCTTCTTTTGCCAACGTGAAAAACCAATGCCCTCGAACTTGTCCAATTTTTGAAAATTAGATGTCATCTCACGAAGTGTAGCCATTGTTAAATAAGTCTTACGATTGTAGGAATAATAGGGTTGAATGTGGTACTGGATAACTCAGCAAATCGAGAACGTATACACTTTCCTTAAGACTTGGATAAGATGCTGAGTAAGGCAAGTATGGATGTTCAAGGTTCTCCCAATGTTAAATCAAAGAGAGTGCTGCAGTCACTCACAAAGAAAATCTATGTCGCATGTGTTGGTTTCTCTTCTTCTTATACCTAGGCCTCTTAATCTGAAGAGGCACCAGATATGCACCTGTTGGGAGGTGTCATTTGAGGAAAAAACCGTTGGAGGCTTTATCCATCAATCCGAATATAGAACAGTTAGAAACTGCAAACCACGGACCGTGGCAGACACCACGGGCGGTCCGTGGTCTTCGCTGCCAGAACAAAACAAGCCATCGGGAAAAACAGGAGAGCCACGGGCTATGGCATTCACCATGGGCAGACCGTGGTGGTCTCCTGCTCCCTTGGCCTGTTCCTGGACCTTGAAAATCTCCAACAGGTTTTTCTTTTGGGGCTTGAGGGCGAACAATTTTTGAAGATCTTGATTGGTAAGGCCCATATGCATTTCATTTGGGAATAGGGAGGGCGTAGTGTGCTACACAACAATAATGCCATGTCTATGAGCTACCTCTTGAATAATTTTGAATAGCAAAGCATTGCTGAGAGATCCATGTGTTAATCTCCTAGAAGCACCTTTAGAAAATTGGGAATGGAGATGGACAGTATATGAGTACGTAAGGATTGCTGAGAGAAGTATATACTGGTTGTTCTGCCAATCTGGAGGTCTCTCCTATGGTGACTGTATCTACCTTGATTGCCATAGTTAAGAAAGTTGGTTCAATTTCCCATGGTGTATTCAGCATTGATGAAATCCTCAACCGTGCAAGCGATTCGTGTCTCCCAGTGCCGTTGACCACTGGACCTTTGTCTGTGTGGGAAAACCCCCACAGCAGTTAGTCTTGCTGTGGGGGTGAACTTTAACTTTTGACTGTTCCTCATGGTCAACCCATTATTCTCTCGTGCTTAAGCTCTACCATTTTTGTTCCTCATCTTTTCTTCAGCCAAGTATAATACATTTTTGTACTAAAAAAGCAAACGGTTGGGATTCAGAGTTTATTCAAGCATCTCCATTATGGAAGATCCTTCATAAGGAAGAGATAGTATACCACAAACTCTCAGTTATGACAAACTCTCATTCCAACAATGGCAATCTGTATTTTGTTTGAGCATTTTCTCTTTGTTTGTTTGTTTTTTTTTTTTTTTTTTTTTTTCAATTAGCTGTTCTATTTTTCTTTTGTTCTTCTCATGATTTGGTTAATTTTGTTCACATTTGCTATGACTTTGGTTGCACTGAGCAACTTAAAGTTATTTTTGCCTCACAGCGCCCTGCTGGGCCATTCGTTGAAGATTACTTAAGATTTCAATGGAAAATGACCAGGATTCCAGGTTCAGATCAACTCTATCTGAAAGATCTTGGAAATGAGCTTGATGAGTATGGCCTTTGTGATGAAGTATGTAATAATCACCTTTCTTGTTTTGTTGCGGTTTCCTTCTTTTTCCAATTTGATGATGTACACTGTGGTTAATGATTCAAAATTTTGACATCAAATATTGAGTTAGCAATGCTATTATTGCAGCTTGATATACTTCAAGAAGAGAATGAAGTTCTCCTTGAGAAGGTACATTCTCAGTCTTTGGTACTGTTATTTTAGCCTGCCATTAGTGGTGTTGAAAGTGAAAATCGTTCGCCTAATTTACAGCTTCAAGAAGCTGAACAAAAATGCAAAGAAGCGGAGGCCAGAGCAAAATTTCTTGAAAGAGAGGTCAGTATTTTTGGTTCAGTACAGTACTGCCATATACACAATTACATTTGATTAGCTGTCTTAAATTCCTAGCATTCATTGCTGTTAGGATTGACAACATTTGTGCTCATTCTATGTTCATGTGCAATTTAAAGGATGACATGATGGCTACTAGTATTGATCAGCATGTTCCATGGCATTTACCTTAATCAATTTTGGACTTTCTTGTCTTTCTTTTCTTCTGCCCATCTATGTGTTATTGTTCTTATGTATCTGTATATCCTTTTGTCAACAAATATATTATAGTCAAGGAGTTATATCATCATACACTGTTGGTAATTGCATTCTTGACCAGATTTTGTTGGGCATTTATCATGTGTTGTTAACACTGATAGGTTGCATCCCTGGGAGAAGGTGCATTTCCGGAAACTACATCATTGCGCAGGTAACTTTTCGTTCCCAGCATGTGATTAAAATCTCAATCTTTGGTGGTAATAAACTGTTGTTGATAATGTACAGAAAACAAGAAGAATTACGTCGAAGAGAGGTATTAGTAGTGACATTCCTATCTTTTGGTCATCCCTTTTTAATCTATCTAATCCTTCGACTGATGCTATATTGATACAAAACTGTTTAGTTTCTCAACGATTGTGCTTTTAGTCTGAGAAAAACTTATGGTACAACAATTGTTGACATGACAGTGTTTATTATCTCATAGGAAGCCCTTAGGACTGCGAGACAAAACAGGGTAGGCAAAGAAGAAATTGCAAATCTTCGTTCAGCAATGAAGGTACAATTCTGTCAGTAATTGACTTTCCCTTGATTCTTTTCCTCCAACATCTGCGGATTGCTTGGTATCCTTCTGTTTCAAGTATCCACATTATCATGCTTTATCTAATCCAGAGCCTAAGAAAAGAGGCTGCAGAAGGTATGTCTAAACTTCAGGAGGCTGACTCTGAGGCAAACACTCTTCGCATCATGACACAGAGGATGATACTAACCCATGAAGAGATGGTTTGTTTTATTCTATTGCTTGTAAATTCAATAGATGTGGATGAAATGATAAGCAGAAACTGACAGGCTTGCTGCAATCAGGAGGAGGTAGTCTTGAAAAGGTGCTGGCTTGCTCGATATTGGGGCTTAGCTGTACAGTATGGTATGACTACTCTTGATCACTTATTTTGCAGGAATTTAGTCTTCAAATTGTTGGACAGCACTCACTGACATTGAACCATGCATTTGACATTGTTTCAGAAGATTACTCCGTTTGATTTTATCTTTTTTCCCCTCTTGTGCTCAATTCATATCCACTGCGGAGGTGGTGGTGGATACCTCGATGGTCTTGCTTATTCATTGCCTTGAGCTTTCTTTCTTTTCTTCCCTTCTTCAGGCATTTGTGCAGACATGGCAGGATCGAAGTATGAATTTTGGTCTGCATTTGCTCCTCTTCCTTTCGAAGTTGTTATCTCCGCTGGGCAGAAGGCTAAGGAGTATTTTTTGAGAAAAGGCTAGTTGGTGGTTCTGGTGTCTGATGCATTCATCTGCAATTTTTTCCTAAGCATTTGTGCGTTTCAATGATTGCTCAACCTTTCTTTTTTCTTGACGTGGAGCAGGTGAGGATGATTCAAATGGATCGAACAAGTCTTGCCAGGATCCTGGTGATCTTCCTGGGGAGGGAAATATAGAAGCAATGCTGTCTGTGGAAATGGGTTTGAAGGAAATGGCATCACTGAAGGTTTGTCTTCAATATCGGCGTCTTTGTGCTATTTTTTTGGGCTTTCTAGGTGGAGTTCCTATCGTCTGTTCTTTTTGTCATTTTAGAATATTACTGAGGTGGAGTTAATGTTACTGACGTAAACAAGGAATCCTATTTTCAGATTGAAGATGCTGTCATGCTTTCAATGGTCCAACGAAGTAGGCCAAATTTAGTCCAAGGTTCACTTCATTCTTTTCCATTCGACAACAGTATGAACTATCGCCCCCTCCCCCCCGGGGTAATCTGTTCCCATAATTTCTGAACTCCATCACTTCTTTGTGGTGTTCTTATTTCTGGTTTTGTTCAACATGCTTTGGCATTGTTGGAATGTTTCAGCTTGCCATATAGATAAATTGTCTTTGCAGAAGCACTCCTAGGTTTCGGCTTGCCACACAGATAAATTGTCTATCCAGAAGCACTACTCAAATTTGCCCCCCCCCCCCAAAAAAAAACCCTCCGTGGAGGTTTTAGCTAGTGTCATTGTTTTACTAATTCTTGTTTCAATACATGCATATAAGTTGCACTGTTTTTTTTTTAATATTGGTGCACTTCCATTTTTTCTTCCCTCTCTGATTTGGGTTAGTTTATTGGCATCCAGTGTTGATATTTTTTTTGTTCTTAATTATTTCCAGATTACAATATGGCTGGTGATCCCATGTTTGTGGATTCATTTGGTAATGAAGCTTATCCTTACTATCTACACCATTTTTGACATCTTTTAGATATCTTGATATACAGATAGTCAGACACATTGGCTGCGTAGACAGCATATGAATATCATTGATGTCTAAATGCCCTTTCCTATTCGTTGTACGAAAATGTGCTTTCCTGTTGGTGCTGCATTCATTATAAACAGTTAAAGGAAGTAGTCCATATCCCAATCCTTCATGTTTTATGGGGACCGATATGCCTAAGCAATCTCCAGTTCTGTGCCTACTTGTATGATGTGGCGCTCGGTTGACCCATGGCATCTGACTGTATTTATTACCACCTGATAGTTATTATGTACTTACACCTCTGTATTTTAATGCAGAATTGAGTCAAGAGGAGTCAAATGATGTTCGCTTCAAAGAGGTGTTCTTCTGTGATGGAATTATATATATATTTATGGAGTACAAGGCAGTTTGGCAGCAATTGACTGGTGTCAGGAAGTATCAGCTGTCAAAACTTTGCAACTGTGGGCA
This sequence comes from Carnegiea gigantea, assembly GCA_029747015.1. Taxonomy (NCBI): domain Eukaryota; kingdom Viridiplantae; phylum Streptophyta; class Magnoliopsida; order Caryophyllales; family Cactaceae; genus Carnegiea; species Carnegiea gigantea. The sequence goes on along the minus strand of JAKOGI010000583.1, from coordinate 15,274 downwards.
GTTTAGACTGTGTCTCAAAAGTCGTAGTAAAAATCCTACCACTATGATTAAATTTCTAGATTTTTGTGCGCACAAGAAGCTAACTTGGTTAAATGCCAGTACTTCTGCAGAGACTCATAATCTGGATCCGGCAATTTTCTGCCCATCACTACTGTTAGACTTACGCCAAAGTCACATTCAGAATAGGCAAAAGGGGCTGTTTATGAATAGAACTTATAGTATTTTAATGTAATGGATTTTATGTGCTGGGAATGAGTTCATGTACATCTTGATTCTCTCAAGTGTAAAAGTGATGAATTGATACAAATATCAGCATTTGTTGATAGAAGCAAATGATGTCATAGCTGAATATTAAGGCACTATGAGATTACAAAAAGGCGTTTTATGTGAGACGGTAAAATGTCTCAATTGTATAAATTCTTTTTTTTTGGGGGGGGGGGCGCGTTCTTTTACTTCCTACACTACCATAAGTCGTATGGTACTAGTCACAAATCTCAATTATCTCACAGGATGAGATGTATGGAGCTCTTAGAATTGCTTTTGGATGAGATGTTCTCATCTAGGACTCACACTTGCCTGGTGGGAAGCTAAAAAAGCCCGTGGGATCTATGGTTACCGCTGCAGCATTTAGGTTTTTGATTAATTTTGATTCGTTTTGGCCGTTGAAAAGGTCATATTCATTTTTTTAAATATTATCTTTTGTTGCGCAGGCCTGGCTTACATACTTCTGGAAAAGAGCCAGGGACCACCAGGTTGGGGAGGACATGGCTGAAGAGCGACTTCGATTGTGGACCAGCCGTATTGGAGAGTCTCCAACAGTGCAGGATGCAGTTGATGGTATTTTCGTTTGTTCTACTCTTTTAAATTACGTTACTGTCAGATCGTATTGTGGTTGAATTCTATCCAATGAGCTCCAGATTAGCAGCCAAAAAAGGTTTTTGCTTTTTCTCCTGCAAACCCAAAAAGTGCAATCAGGGAGTGACATTTCATCTAAAGGCTGACTTATAACAGTAGTTGTCTAGAGGCTGGCCTGCAATTATTTTCTGGCAAATCACGGTCCGTAGCTAAATCAGATCTAACTGCACTGAGCCACCAACCAACTATTCTGAAGTATCGTTTACTATGATGATAACTGTGGTGCATTTGTTCAACTACAAAATTGCACTGTGTGTAAGTACATAATTAGATCTTGCTTTAGGTCATGTTAGCAAGATGGTTTATGTGCAACTTTAGGTGTTTCACCAAGTGGATGGTGAGCTGGAGGAGTTGTAGAGAATAATGTGACGGAACTGGAACCATAGAAGAAAGTTAAAAATGCTTGTGTTGGTCTGATCTAAAAAGGCCGCAGTCTGATGCATGTTTGTAAATACTGGACTGTGCTAGCATGTCAACCAGTTTTACCTACATGAGTGTGTGTTAGATGCTTCTTTTAAACACTTTTGAGCTAGTTCAAGACAATTTGACATCTGAATGTCACATTCATTAGTGCCGCCTCGTTATATAATGATAAGCTCTTTACACTTTGTAGTATCATTTCTTTTGTAATAGTGTAGTGTATTGTTATATGACTTCTGAGACTATTGTCACTTCATCACAATGGCCATATGTCCTATATAAGTATGTATCATAAAAACCTTTTTGTGTCTTTCTTGACCTGCCAGACACAGCACAGCCGAAGCCCATACTAGTTAGTGATAGCAGTTCTGTGCAATTATTAGTGAAAAGTATTTCAACTCTGAAGATGACGCTGAAATGAACACTGCCCTTTGGCTCTTGTAGCGAAGATAGGTCTTGTGAACTACGTGACTTCAACTGTTTCTGTTCATGTTGTCAGCTGAGCGTGGTTTGATCGAACTAAGGAAACTTGGGATGCAACAACAACTCTGGGAAGCATGTCGGAAGGAGGTTGTGTATGCCTCTTTAATTGAAGCAGAGAACGAAAAATATGCTGCAGAGTCGGAGAATTCTCAGTGATTGGACATTCTTCAACTACATTCTCTGGGGTGATCACTTGATTTTTTTCGCCGCCTCATCCTCTCTTCATTTTCTTTTGCTTTTTCTTTGGACATGATGTAAATGAATGGATCTCAACTTCCCTTGTTCAGAGTTCACTATGTTTGCACCTTTTCAAGTAACATAGGGGCAATTACACGCCATTTCCTTCTATGGTTGGCTGGTTTCTTTGTATCTTAAGAACTTAGAACTGCACCCTTGTAATGCTGGTGTGTATGTAAGTTGCCTGTACAGTGGCCTTGCATTGTAACACTACCCATGAATTGAATTTGCTGTTTGGTTTACCCGTTGTTCGGCTTCAATTACTCCATTCATCATTGGACCCCCAACTTAGATTCACATACTCCTATTTGCAAAGCCGATCTGTTTATGGCGACAAATACAGAAAAGGTGAGGTTAACTGACAGTAACAAGAACTGAAAAGTCATTAGGTCAACATGATATGACCAAGAGAGAGAAGTTGAGTGTCATAAGACCTGATCCATTGTGTTTCAGTGCTCTTTTAAAATAATTTTTTTTTAATCTTTAATATGGTTTAAGCAAAAATGTGGTAATACAAACCTGGAATGGGATAATTACAAAACAAACAAGCACATAAGGATACAAACTTACAAGGATATAAACAAGTAGAAATCAGCTATATTCTAGATCTGTGAGCTACAACTGCAAATGACTTGGGACAAATATGTATGCCAACCACCTCGTGAAAATGAATTGAACGCAAAAATGTATGCAAAACCACCTACTCATAGATTTTCAATTGATGAAATAACAACCATAACATATTAGGCCATTCCTAGTCACTGGAATGAGTTCCAGTGGGAACCATTGAACTTCCAAATGTGAGTTTTTTCATTGTTGCAGCTAACTTATTTCATGAAATAACACTTATGGAGGAACGCGGTAGAGTTCCTCCATGCATTCCAATTCTTCCTTTATTTTATTTTTTCTTTTGCTTCAAAATCAGTTTTTCCTTTTTGTTGGGACTCAAAAAAAATGTGTTATAAAGTGGATCCATAATAAATATTTTATATGGTAATTCAAGTTGGAGTTCCATGCATTGGAGAAATGAAGGAATGCGAGTTCCAAAAAATGAATTTTTTGCTGATGTGGTGAGGTAGAGTTCCAAAACTTGGAATATGAGTTAAAAATGCCCTTAATTACTAGAATAATACCGTTGGAGATTCATTAACGTTAGAGTGGTGGTGTGAAAACACTTAATGCTTATGAAAATTACAGGGGGATCCTATGGAAAAGATTATTGATAATCTCCACGAGCATGACTTTGTAATATTGGGAAAATCCTGTCAAGTAATTGATGGAAAGGAATATAACTACATGACCTTATAATATTTGGAAAATGTTTGGAAAATTCTGTCCAGTAATTGGTTGATTGGATGGACAAAGTCACTGAAATCAGGGAGAGCAGATGGTGGTCTGCATTGTGATTGTGAACACCTTTATATGCTTGACCACTTTATCTCACAATTGCACTGTTCTTGGAACTTATGCTGACTTATAATTTGTTTCTATTGAATATGATTATAAGCAATAATCATCCATATAATGCACCCACAAAAAAATCCCGTTGTATTGTAACTAGATTCATCTATAATTGTGTCACACTTTCATACTAAAAATAATGCTATAAAAATGGTGGGTTGTTTGATCATACAAGTAGTTTTGTAAAAGGAGTAAGAAAAGTTACTTGTTCAAATATTCGGGAGTAAGTGTTTGAATCCTATTATAATTGTTAAGATCCACAAATTTAATAATTAATAAATATTATCTACAATTTTTTTTATCAATATCGATTATATTTAAGTTTTTGCACAATCCGATAACAAATCCTACCCTAATCTAGAACAATATGCAATAAACTAAATCTTATTTGAGATCTCATTAGTTTGAATATAACTCGATTTGAAATGGTCACAAATTAAATCAAACTTAATTACTTGTTCACCAAGGGGTTCGGTTGGAAAGTACAAGTTACGATGATAGCATGTGGCATGAATATGCATAGTGACATTTAAAACAAAATGCAAAATGACATTTGATACTCCACATTTGAGGAGTTACTCCCCTAAGTAGTATAAAACTCCTATACCCTTTTGCCCTCTTTTCAAAAAGGTCAAACGAACAATCCTTAATCCACAAAATACACAAAGCTCATCTCAAAAAACATGCAAATGCAACAAAATGATACCCTTTTCTATTCATGCATTGCTGAAATAGTACACCGCTGTTGTCCTCCCTCACATGATACTAATTATTAAAATCACTGATCACTAATTAATCCTTTAATTAAATCTCTAATCTTGATAAAATCTAATCCTTCCTCTCACCTTGGCTCACGCAGAGGGCGTAGCCCCTTTGTTTATACAGGTGATTGCTTTGAAAAATCTCCCCCAAAATCAATTCAATATTAGCTTTTTACTGTTCTTTTGGTTTATTGGATGATGATACTGTGATAGCTTTATATGCTGCGAAATTCAAGTCAAGTAACATGAAAACGGTCTCGTGAATTATTTTTATACAACTGAATTCTTTCTTATTTTGTTACACTCGAATGACACGTTTATTTTTATTTTTCTGCATTTCACAATTTTTAAGTCATTTGCCTCCTTTCTTAAACATCCTAAACTTTAACTAGTCGGAGTTAATTAGGTCTTTGCAATGTGGAGTAGAATTACGATCTTTAGATCTAACTCTTCTAGTATTTCATTTGGTCAATAGATAGATTAGATTCTTTATTACAATACTTTAGAAGTTGGTGTTGTATTATTTTTCACTTTTTTTACTGTGGAGGTTGTCCGTTGTTTCATGGTTAATGTGTGGCGTTTTTTAGTTTATTGATTTATAAGTTTAAAAATTAATTGAAGAAAACCAATTTATAGGCCAATGTACAATAAATAAAAATTCAATTACAATCTATCTCAGGCTCAATAGGCCAACATTACAAATTAAAGTGACGGAGTCATTTAATATATCTTAATTCTTATTCTTAAAATTTTGTTATTTTAAGAGTAAAATTTGCTCTTTTAATCGTCATTATGTTAGTTAAGTCGATGTAACACTTATCATCGTGTTAAGATCATTGATTAAAAATAGAGATGACAATTGGGTGGGTTAAACCATACCCAGAGGACTCATATCCAGTTCCAAAACCAATATCACATTTTTACCTTTTTTCATCGGGTGTTGGCAAGTGAAAATTGTACTATGTCTATCGAGTTTTATGGGATTTATTTGGATACACATAAAAAGTCATCCTATTTTTGTTGAATACACATACGTAGCACATATCCAAATATAATAGTTTGGGCCATTAAAAGAATTCAAAATCATCCTATTTTTGATTTTATTGTTTAGAAATGTGAAATGAAGCACATTTTTTTCATTAAATTTTGATAGGAGGGCTTGGGTTCAACTTTGATATAAAAAAATTATATCAAAATACTTTTTCTATCTTCCGTAAAAAAAGATATGAGTACATATTAGGAGTCTACCTATATTAGGCATGTATTATATTAGGCATGTATCTTCCAGCATATATATTCTTCCATAGTTTGTGTTTTAGCTAGACTTCTTGTTTTTCAAGCTAGGGTTTGTACTCATGATAATATATATTGTAATAGTCACAATCAATGAAAGGCAGAGTGGAATCAAGGGCCACGGTGTCAGCCCTCAAACACCACTCAGATCTTCCTCTCTCATCCTCTCCTTGAACTTCTTTATGGTATCATAGCCCACCGTTGAATAATGCTTGTAGCCGCAATCATGACCTACGGAGGTATGCCAAGGAAGTCTATTGCCGACCCACTTTCACCCTATTACTTACACCCTTCGGAGGGGCCCAGTATTCTCATGACTGTGGTAATATTCAATGGTCAAACCTATGATGTCTGCGAAAAGGCCGTGACAATGGCGTTGAGAGCCAAGAATAAGTTCCAATTTATAGACGGTTCAGTACCCAAACCCACAATGAAGGAGAATGACACAATCGAAGTGCCAGCTTGGGAGATGGTAAACTTGTTTATTTCCTCGTGGATCCTCAATGTCATCGAACCAAAGCTTCGAACTGGATTGGCCTACACAAGCACCGCCAAGGCTATGTGGGACACATTGAGAAAGCGCTATGGTATTGCCAATGTCCCCAAAATTCATCAGTTGAAAACGAGCATAGCCAATTGCAAACAAGGAGGCCTAAGCATCGTTGAGTTCCATTCCAAGATCATCGAATTGTGGGTGGAACTCGAAAATCATGAATCGTTCCTAGTTTGTACATGTAAAGCGTGCAAGTGTGGGTGATGAATAAAATCATTCAAAAATACAAACAAGACAAGGCCCATCTATTTCTTATGGGTCTTAGTGATGACACGTATTTGTCCCTAAGAAGCCAAATATTGGCGCTCGATCCACTGCCCTCGTTGGATCGAATATTCAACGTGACTGTGTTGGAAGAAAACCACAAACACATGATGCTTGGCCGAGAGGAATTGACTGAGTCTGCTGGTTTCGCCACTTTTGATAGAGATCGCCCCTATGGCACTATGATAGAAAAAGCCGGATGCAAGCATTGTGGTCAGTATGGTCATAACGAAAGCACGTGCTATGAACTAATCGGTTATCCACCGAACTAGGGTAACTGAGGTCGAGGAAGGAGTCGAACCCGAGGTGGTCGTGATGGTAGAACCACTAGTAGCCATGGCCGAGGAGCAGGTAGAGAAGCGGCTTATGCAGCAGTCGCTGGACATGCCTTGGAGCAAAGTGTATTCTCTAACAGTACAACCGTGGAACTGAGCCAACCAGTGCCACCAGGTTTCACATCCGAGCAAGTGCAAAAACTCTTGAGTTTCATTAAGCACACTTGTGCAGGTTACGAGACCTTCTCAGGTAATGATGTATGGATTTTTGACACAGGAACCTCACGGGATATGACCCGTAATTTCAGCTCTCTCAAGGATGTCACAAGCATCGAACCGGTGCCCGTCGAGCTTCCTAGTGGGGTCTATTGTGTGGCTAAAGTCCATGGAAAAGTGGACATGGGTTCAAATATAAAATTAAACAACGTGCTATATATTCCTAATTTTCATTGTAACTTAGTCTCAATTGCTCAATTTAGCAGAGACTTAAAATGTATTGCGATATTCACCGATGAACTTTGTGTGATACAGGACCCCATCTCAAAGAACGTGATTGGAGTGGGTGAAAGGAAGGGTCTACTGTTTACTACTAAAAATTCAGCTTATTTCGACGGAATATTCCAATGGAAAATAGGTTCGTTGGAATCTCCGACAGAAATTCGACGGATTCAGAAAAATTCGCTGGAATTCCGACGGACCTATTTTTCAACGGAAATTCCATCAGAAAAAAAAAAATTTCAGAAGTAATTTTTTTTACCCCGAGTTGAATGGAGGGAAAATAAAATTTTTTTGAATATTCCGACGGAATTCGAGTTCCAATGGGAATTCTGACGGAATATTCCGTCGGAAAATTAAAAAATTCAAAATTTTTTTTAACCCCGAGTTGAATGGAGGGAAATTTCAAAATTTTTTGAAAATTCCGACACGACCGCATATTCCGTCAGAAATTCTCTTATAAAACTCGTCCCACCTTCATTTGTTCATTGCTCATCTTGTAAAATAGATTGAGATGGAGAAAGGGAGGGAGCACCGCCACTTGTCATCTCCCAACTACCAATTGCCGCCATCCCACCGCCATCACCCCCTCTTGCCGTCATTTGTCGTCGACTTTTTGAGAAGGTTTTCTCTTGTGTAATTTGTATAAATTTGTAGTTAATTAAGTATATACGTTGAATTTAATAATTTGTATAATTAGTTTGCATGTAATTATGTAAATTTAATAGTTTATATAGCTAGTTTGTTACGTTGATGTTAGTTTGTTAGGATGATAATTTATTCTCAATTTTGCACTTTGTTGTTAAAGAATGTAATTTTTTATTAATGAAGCATAAGTTAATGCTTATATCAATTTAACGTCAATGATGAGAATTTATTGTGTATTAGATACATTGAAAAATGTTTTCATAGTTCGGTACTATATTTTTTATTTTTTAAATAAAATGTAAAAATTTTGATGGAATTCGGCTTCCGACGGAATCTTGACGGAATTCCGATGAAATCCCGACGTAATTCTTGGGTTTTTTAAAATTATTTCCCGGGAAAAAAATTTTTCAAAAAAAAACCCAAAGCATCCAACGGAATAGTTCCGTTGGACACATGTATTTCCATCGGAGATCCATCGGAAGAGGCCTCCGGTAGTCACCTCGTTCCGTCGGAATTGTCCTTTCGGAATAACCGGGGTCAGGGAGGGAACGAGGTGAAGACTTAATTTAGGAAAAATGTGAAAATCATTCGAAGTGATAATGGGCTAGAGTTCAAGTCTGGATCCATGCTTCAATTTTATTCTACTAAAGGTATTATTCACACCAAACTAGCTGCATAAACACCCCCAACAAAATGGTAGGGTCGAACGCAAACACCGACATATTCTCAATGTAGCGAGAGCACTTTACTTTCAGGCCCATTTACCTTTACAGTTTTGAGGTGAGTGTGCTTTAACTACAGCCTACCTAATTAACGAACCCCGAGTCTTTTGTTGCATGGTAAGACTTCCTATCAAGTGCTTTTTGGAGTAAAGCCTACCTAGGAGCATATCAAGGTCTTTGGTAGCCTGTGTTTTGCCCAATGTAGACCAAAACCAAATGACAAGTCTGCTTCTTGGAATCGAAAATGCATATTTATAGGGTATCCGTACAGCCAAAAGCGATGGAAGCTATATGATTTGGAAAAATATGAAAATTATTTGAGTTGGGATGTGGTGTTTTACAAACATGTCTACCCTTTTACTCTTCCCACTCATGATCCAACCCTTTCCAATACGCCTGGCCCACCATTGTACGTAGATCTAGTTTTTGGGTCGTTGACTCCCAGCCTACCTGAGGCACCCGATCATGTTGCCACACCAAAATCGGATCGTCCCTCAGCTACAGATCCAGACTCGATCCATTCTGCTACTACTGATTCGGCCCAGCACACTTCCGCATCCCCTCTGGTCTCCGTACCTGAGCCCACTAGCACTGGGCCATCTGGGCCCTTTTCGGTCATAGGTTAGGCAGATAGGGGCAGCCCTGTTCCTGCAGACAAGGAGGAGACTTTGGGCCCCGTTGGGCCACCTGGGTTGGAGACATCGTTAGGCCCAAACGACAAGGGGAGTTTCCCAAGCCCAACAGGGGGTGCTCCTAGGCCATCTCAGAGGGCTGTTCGAATACACCGCAGTCCCTCTCACCTCGAAGATTATGTATGCTATGGCACACGAGTGCAAGACCCCTCTCACTCAGTTACCTCACCTTCACAAGGTTCTTCAGCTAAACCGTATCCCTTAGTTAATTATATCACATGCAATCGATTCTCTAATCATCATCAAGCTTTCTTAACAGTCATTACCAAGATTGTTGAACCCACGCATTATCATGAAGCCGCTAATGATCCTCATTGGTGTCAAGCTATAGGCAAGGAAATTCAGGTTTTAGAAGACAATCACACTTGCACTATTGAAGATCTTTCCCCCGGTAAGAAACCCATTAATGGCAAGTGGGTCTATAAAGTCAAGGACAAGGCTGATGGTACGATTGAGCGATTTAAGGCCCTGCTTAGGTGTTCGTTGTGATCATCAATTAGAGTGTCTTGATTTTACTGAAACCTTTGCTCTTGTGGCGAAAATGATTAGTGCGCGGATTTTCTTGTCTGTTGCTGTGGCCAAAGGATGGGAATTGCACAAGATGGATGTTAACAACGCGTTTTTACATGGTGATCTTCATGAAGAGGTGTATATGCGTTTGCCTCCCAGTTTTACTGCCTCCTCACCAAACAAGGTTTGCCGCCTTCGTAAGTCCTTATATGGTTGTGCCAAGCACCACGCCAATGGTTTGGTAAGTTATCATCCAAATTATGTGATTATGGGTTTGTGCGGTCATATGCTAATTATTCATTGTTTACTTACCGAAAAGGAAGTGTTTTTCTGGCCCTCTTGGTTTATGTGGATGACATAATCCTGACAGGAATGACTCTTCAGCTCGTACCATTTTCAAGCACTATCTTAACTCCCATTTTCGCATAAAAGATCTTGGGCCGCTAAAATATTTCTTAGGTCTTGAAGTGGCTTGAGGACCACTTGGACTATTTTTGTATCAGCGTAAGTACGCAGTTGAGAACGTGGATGGGTGCGGTCTTCTTGGAGGCAAACCTGCAGATTTTCCCATGAAAGATAATCATAAGCTTGCTCCCGCTACTGGGAAGGATTTGGATGATCCTAGTCATTATCGTCGTTTAATTGGGTGACTCATATATCTTCCATTACCCGTCTAGAATTGAGGTAAGTTGTTCATATCTTATCTCAGTTTATGCAAAATCCGCATGAGTAGCATATGCATGCTGCCCGTCGTGTCTTGCGGTACATCAAAGCCACGCAGGTTATGGTATTTTATTGCAAGCTGATAGCAACCTTCTGGTTCATGCCTATTGTGATGCTAATTGGGGTGCCTGTCCCCTTACTCGCCGTTCTCTTACTGGCTATTTAGTCACCCTTGGTGGCTCTCGTGCCTCATAGAAGACTAAAAAGCATATTACAGTGTCTCGCTCTTCAGCTGAGGCTGAATATAGGTCCATGACAGCCACTACCAGTGAGTTGATTTGACTCAAGGCCTTGCTAGGGTCTTTGGGCATTTTTCATTCTATACCCATGCGCCTTTATTGTGACAGTCAGGCTCCACCACACATCACCCAGAATTCGGTCTTTCATGAATGCACCAAGTATATCAAGATTGATTGTCACGTTATTCGGGAGAAGCTCGAGTCTGGGGACCTCACTGTGTCTTACTTGACATCCAAGGAACAGCCCGTTGACATTTTTACTAAGGCTTTGGCCAAAAAGTCTTTTGTGTATCTTTGGGGCAAGATGGGCATGATTGACCCTCATGTTCCACCTTGAGGAAGAGTATTAAGAGTCTACCTATATTAGGCATGTATCTTCCAGCACATTTATCCTTCCATAATTTATGTTTTAGCTATGATAGACTTCTTGTTCTTCAAGCTAGGGTTTGTACTCATGATAATATATATTGTAATAGTCACAATCAATGAAAGGCAGAGAGGAATCAAGGGCTACGGTTTCAGCCCTCAAACACCGCTCATATCTTCCTCTCGCATCTCTTCTTGAACTTCTTTAGTACAAGGCAAGGATTGGTAAATTACATATATTATGCATACCCTTATTTATAACCTTTCTAACATCTGTTTCAAGTATGTGAAAGTCATTTCAATCACCTATTTGAGTTTTAAATGGGATGAAGTTCCCAAGATTTGAACGAGTGTAGGTTTCGTTGTCACACATACAAAACCAACCCTCAATTTTTTTTTTTATTTTTTTTGGTTAAAAAAAATAGAAAGAGCAGATTGGGATTACCGAGTAGAATAAAAATGAATGGAAACATAAGTACAATATTTTCAAAGCGAGCACCTTTGCATTCACTTTCAGAAGATCCCCCACAATCACCACCAGCTCAATCCAGGGAGGCACAGGAGCAGAGACCTCCAACGGGCTCAACTCTCTCTCTCTCTCTCACACACAGATACACACACATTTCTTCCTCTCTCTCTCTCTCTCCCCCCCCCCCCCCCCCCCCCCCCTCTCTGCCTACTAAAGCGAGCTGAGTGTGTGTGAGTGTAATCATTGTAAAAGACAACATCTTGCCCAACTTTAACCTCTGCCCACTTCCCACAACCGCCTTCCTAAAACCTTCCACAAACCCACCTCACCCTTTCCCACTTTTCACCCAAATCATGTATTCTTCATCACCGGACTCTACAATTTGGGCTGTTTTTATGCTTGTTCAATTCTGCTTGTTTGTGGATGTAAATGGGGTTCCTAATCATGCCCATCTATCATCTTTCAATAACTCGGGTGACAAAATTGACAAATTACCTGGGCAACCCCAAGTTGGGTTTCAGCAGTTTTCTGGGTATGTTGCTGTGGATGATAAAAAGCAAAAGTCTCTATTTTACTACTTTGTGGAAGCAGAAGTTGAGCCTGCTTCTAAGCCATTAGTTCTCTGGCTCAATGGAGGTTTGTATATCTCTTGCTTCCTTTTTTCCCCCAAAAAAATGACACTGTAATGCATCTGACAAGTATCCTTTTCCACACTCCGAATTATGTAAATGGGAAACTTTTTCTTTTTGGTGTAGGACCTGGTTGTTCTTCTGTTGGAGTTGGTGCATTTTCTGAAAATGGACCTTTCAGACCAAAAGGGAATGTGTTGATCAGAAATGAGTACAGTTGGAACAAAGGTACTTGTAGCCCAAACATTTTTGGGCCTGAGTGAAATAGGCTTTGTTGATTTCATGAAATTTTCCAATCTGAAAGTTCATACTTGACACTACTTAATGACTCTGTTTTTGGGCTCAAAATGTGGATTTGCAGAAGCAAATATGCTTTACTTGGAGACACCTGCTGGAGTTGGGTTCTCGTATTCTATTGACACCACTGGCTATGATGCTGTCAATGATGAAATAACAGGTAGACCACCAAGTGCATTTACAAGAGTTATTTTAAGGATTGTGTTTACATAAATGTTCTAAAGGTACACTTGCAATGCTGTATGTGTTAAGCCAGGGACAACTTGATTTTCTTACAAAGGTGGTTTAGCAAGTTTCCACAGTACAAGCAAAAGGATCTCTTCATCATAGGAGAGAGTTATGCAGGTAATTTTCTTTTTTCTATTGTTATCCATGTGTTTGCTCAAATTAATACAAGTTTGGTTCCTAAAGTCATTGGGAATTGCAATGTAAATTCAATTGGTTTAATTGGTAAAAGTCCTTGAGGTTCAAAACTTGGGCGAAACCTATATGTGTCAGCTTTTTTGCTTTTCTTTAAACCAGGTAGCCCACAACACATGAGATAATTGAAGAACTAGTTATGTATTTTGCTCAATGACACAGGACACTATGTTCCTCAACTTGCAAGGCTCATGGTCCAATTCAACAAAAAAGAGAAGATATTCAACTTAAAAGGAATTGCTGTAAGAATTACATACATTCTTTTGTTAGTTAACTGACGTGAAATTGCAGCATGATGCTTACCATTATGGCTTTTGGACTGATGTTGTGATAGCTAGGGAACCCTGTTCTGGAATTTGCTACGGACTTCAACTCAAGGGCAGAGTACTTTTGGTCTCATGGGTTAATATCAGATTCGACATATAAAGTTTTCACATCAGCTTGCAATTATTCGCGGTATCTGAGTGAGTATTTTCAAGGTTCAGTCTCACCGATGTGCTCAAAGGTTATGAACCTAGTGAATAGAGAAACAAGCAACTTTGTGGACAAATATGGTGTTACTCTTGATGTCTGTATTTCTTCAGTGTTCTCTCAGTCCAAGATCATAAGCCCCCAAGGGGTATGAACTTCTAATCTAAGCTTATCATCCTGTAATAGTAGAGTTTGTTATTTCCTTTGCAACATTTTGGCGTTAATGACAAGTGATCTGTGCAGCAAACTGGTGAGAGCATAGATGTTTGTTTGGAGGATGAAACCACGAATTATTTAAACCGGCAAGAGGTGCAGAAGGCTTTTCATGCCCAGCTTGTTAATGTCAACGAATGGGCTGTTTGCAGCGCGTAATCTCCTCTTCCCTGCTCCCGCTCTCTCACCCTATATTTTCTTATAAGAATATAACTATGTAAGAATATCATATAACCTCTAGAGACCTGAATACACATGACTCTTCCACCATGCCTGGCTTTTCTAAAACATTTCCAATTTCGGACCAACCTATGCATGAACTATCTGGCTCGGAGTCTGTTAAAATTATCGATGTACATTTACAATGTTTTACCCTAACATTTGTTCCGCAAGTGCCAATACCACGTCAGACTGTCAAGTGTCTGGCTTAACTTGAGTTTAAATGAAAAGTATAAGTAGCATAGGATATCATCGTGATTTGACTCTAGCACTCTATGAACACGGTGTGGGGGAGACTTTGTAAAGCAGAAACTTTGAGTTAAGATTATGAGTTTGAGACATTATGGTAATGACCAGATCTTTTGTATTCTCTGGTGGTGCAGTGTTTTGCACTATGACTTCCTTAATGTGAAAGTGCCCACAATTACCATTGTGGGTTCCCTTGTGCAACATGGAATCCATGTAATGGTTTACAGGTAAAAGAATCTGCCCCCCCCCCTCCCCAACCAAAACCCCCACCCCAGGTTCGTACCCTCGATGTACTCTCAAAGATCTAAATACATGGTTATTTGGACCTTTGGGTGGACGGTGCATTTTCTGTAGATAGGGAATTCATGCTGTGAATTTTGGATGATTACCACAGTGGTGATCAAGATTCAGTAATTCCATTGACTGGAAGCCGCAGTCTTGTACATCAACTAGCTCAGAAGCTGAGGCTCAACACCACTGTTCCATACCGAGTTTGGTTTGCTGGTGAGCAGGTAAAGGAAGACAACTCGCCAATATTTACTAGCTTTTAGTGACTTAATTCCATCCTATTTCATCATCAGATGATTACTTTGATTCCGAGAGCATTCTAATACACCTACCAAATCTAACTGAGACCCGATTTCCCCCCTAAAATAAGGCAACCTGGTCTTGACACAAATCCAAATTGACCCTATCCCATCCGAAATAGCCTGAATTTCCCTTGCGAAAATTGTTCCATTTTCTTGGCAAGTTTTGGCTCCATTATATCTCAATTCAACTTATATATTCGATCAACCAGTTGCTGTGAGAATTGAGATTGACTTGACCTGGTTGACTTTGATTACGGCGAAGGGGGATAATTCACAAGTTTGATAATATTGTGCTTGGGATTTGCAGGTTGGAGGATGGACAGAAGTGTACGGGAACGTGTTGTCGTTTGCCACTGTAAGAGGGGCTTCACATGAAGCTCCTTTCTCACAGCCAGAGAGGTCACTTGTGCTGTTCAAATCCTTCCTGGCAGGCAGACCTCTTCCCCAGATGCTTTAACCTTATTCCAAACTGTGAGATTGCAAAAGGGATAGTGGTGTCTACTTCTACTTAAATTTTTTCTTCTTTTTTTTAAGTGCAATTGACAATGTAGATTGAATGTACTAGTTTGATACAAGGGAACGTCAAGAATCCATGGTCTAGTTAAAAATATATATATATATATATATGTATACACACACACATGTGTGTGTGTATATATA
>JAKOGI010000582.1:480000-508537 GCA_029747015.1 Carnegiea gigantea | reverse complement strand
CTCTCCCATGTTCATTGTCTTAATTTTATCGAGAGTTGGTCTTCTGTCTTAATTTTATCGAGAGTTGGTCTTCTGTGTTTGACAAGCTCCTTCGTGCTTTATTGGGATTTGATTTAAGTAGCGACGTTCCGTTTGATTTGGAGTGACTGATGCTCCATAGGCCTCTATTTACGCAAATTTCTGGAGGCATAGCTTAGGGGTAATTCTGCACCTAACCTGGTATAATCGTTCATCTTTATCTCCTCTTTTTAATTTTGTTTTCTTTTGTATATATTTGTGGCTGTCTTTTATTTTTGTTTTCTTTTTGCGTTTAAAGTCTTGTCCTTTTTGTTTTTGAGTCATGTTTTTTTTAATTTTGTATATTTCGTCTCTTTTTAGTTTTTATTT
Source organism: Carnegiea gigantea (assembly GCA_029747015.1). Lineage (NCBI taxonomy): Eukaryota > Viridiplantae > Streptophyta > Magnoliopsida > Caryophyllales > Cactaceae > Carnegiea > Carnegiea gigantea. The sequence continues at coordinate 508,150 of JAKOGI010000582.1, read as the reverse complement.
TTGTGTTTTATGCTTCTTTCCACTCCCAATGAGGACATTGTGAGATTTAGGTATAGGGGTGGGGAACTTTTAATAATAAACAAAAATCCAAAAAATTTTTTTTTGTAAAATTCAAAAAATATTTTTGTTTTCTTTTTGAGGAACCTTTGTCCTTTTCTAATCAACTTAAATCCCCTGTGCTTTGATTGTTAGCTTGTGTGGAAGCATGATGTGCATGTTAGGTTTCCATTCTCGGGTTGTCATTCTTAGCCCTAATTCTAACCCCATTTGTTCATTATCGCTGTGTAATCCAATCCCTATTTATATCATCCTCATTGTTTTAAGGTCTTAGTTTTCCATGATCCGCTCTCCCACTTGTTTTTGACACAATTACTTTGGTTTTTTATTTAAAAAAAGGAAAAAAAAGAGAAAAACATGAGAATGAGAAAAATGACAAAAAAATGAAAAGAATATAAAAAGGAAAAAAATGAATAAAATTTAGAATGACAAGTATCTCCTTTAGGCAATGCGCTCTGGGTGTTATCCTTTTGAGCACGTGCTACTGGGTGGTACCTGTTAGAATGTATAAGGTTTTGATGATAACAAATCCAAGTGTTGTAGTTGTGTTGTTGTTCCAAACAGGCTTTACCAATAGGGCCTTACTGATGTTTTTCAATATATTAAAACTGCTTGACTAATGGTTTATCAAGAACAGGTACTCAAGTCAGCGATGTAAGAACAACCATGAGGAACAGGCTCTGTAAGGTATTTGAAACATGTCCTGTGAAGTGTTTGAAGCATAGGATATAAGTGCAGCCGTGAGGAACCGGTTCTGTGAAGTGTTTGCAGCAGATTCGTCTCTCTACAAGATGACTAGTGGTTACAACAAGATGTCTTGATTTAATTTGATTTTATATTTTTAGACTCTTGTTAATATGCCAAACTCTTAAGTTACCACTTACTTGAAACGGTTTTGTTTTCTTTTGGTAAATATTTCGGATCACCCTTCAGAATAATCCTGGAAATAGGGTGATCAGGGTGTTTCCAGAATAAGCTACGAAAAACTGTTTTGCACGATTTTTATCTTTTGAATTTTGAGCAGCTTCTTCAAGGATTTGCAAGAAAGATTTTTATGGAGTATCTTACCCCTTATCCTAAAAACGGTTATTAAAATCTAAGGGGATTTGTAAAATCTTTTTTGAATAAAAAGAATATCCAATTTTTGGCAAGTGGACAAGGTTATTGAGAAAAACATGGGCTAGTTGCTGAGAATCACCGCCTTATGCACACGGTTTAGGAAGTGTTTCCAGCTCATGTTTCCTCATCCCTTATGGCTAAAGAATTCTATATTCTTTAGGGATTTTTAGTTTCCAAAAATTTGAGGAATTGTTTTTCCAAGCACTATATAAAGTCGCTTCTTAGAACGATAGAAGCATCGGTTTTCAAAAAGAAAAATTCAGTGTTCATGAGCTTAAAAGTTTAAAAAGAAAACCGTGTCTAGTGAGTGAGTTATTTGAGCTTTCAAAGTTGGCATACTAGGACTTCATTGTACCCTATACTAGCTTAGTTGAGAAGCATTGTAATAGGGTGTTTTTTTATATTCTTCTTTCATAAAAGTGAGTTGAGTGTGTGTCGAAATCAAGGGGATTTTGGACGTGGGGTAACCTGTCTTAGGGAAGACGGTTACGTGGGTTGCAATTTGTAACAAGATGTGTTACTATTGTAACGTGATTAGCCCGTTTAGTGAAGTGTTTAAATCCTACACGAGGTAGATCGTGGTTTTTCACCTCAGTTGGGCTAGAGGTGTTTTCCACGTAAAAAATCATGTGTCCATTATTTCCGCATTCAATTTTGTTGGATTTTCGCTTCTGCTTATCTCAGGAACAACCTGTGCGAACAGAGCCTAAGACTGTTTGCCAGCAACTTGCGAAAATCGAACACCACAATTCACCCCCCTCTTGTGGTTGTGTATTCTCTAAATCAACAAGTGGTATCAGAGCAGGTTCTCCTTTGAAAGGCTAACACCTTTGAGAGATCCTTGAAGATGAGTACACCACAAGGCATGCTTGAAGGTCAATCCATAACTCGACCACCATACTTGAATGGCCAACACTATGGATGGTGGAAGAATAGAATGGAAAACTACATCCAAGTCGTTATGAGTTTTGGATGCTCATCAAGAATGGACCACTCATCCCTAAGAAAATCACTGAAGATGGAAAGTCAATCCCCAAGGAGCCTAAGGAATTCAATGCTGAAGATTACAAGATGATGGAGAAGAATGCCAAGGCCAAGAAACTTCTATATTTCGGCCTAGGTCCTGATGAATATACTCGTATATCTGAATGTGAGTCGGCCAAGGAGATCTGGGATGCTTTGCAAATAGCTCACGAAGGGACCAATCAGGTAAAACAATCCCGGATTGAATTGCTTATGAGAAAATATGAGCTGTTTGAGATGGGTGATCGTGAAAGTGTGATGGACATGTACACTCGCTTCACTCACATAACGAATGAGCTGAAATCCCTAGGAAAATCCTTCACCACCGAAGAATTGGTGAGGAAGATTCTAAGAATTTTACTTCATTCTTGGGAAGCGAAAGTAACGGCCATCCAAGAAGCTAAGGACATGAACAAGATCACCCTAGATGAGCTGATTGGCAACCTCCAAACGTATGAACTTAGGAAAAATTCTCAACAGAAAGATGAGACAAAGAGAGATCGAGGTCTTGCACTAAAGGCCTTAAAAGATGATTCTGATTCTGATGAGGAGGAGATTGCCATGATCACTCAAAAGTTCAAGAAGTTCTTCAAGAAAGTCAAAGAAAATAGCAAAAGGAGGGACTTCAGCAGGGCCAGGAACACCTCTCGGGAACAGTTCTCCAGGTGTTTCAAGTGTGGCAAACTGGACCACATTGTGAGAAACTGCCCACTGCACAAGGAAGAACAAGAACCTGAACACCCCAGAAAACAGGGGAGGAAACAGGGTGTAAGCAGCTCAGCGAAAAGGTTCTCAAAAGTTATGCTCGCGGCCTGGGGAGATTCAAGTGAGGATGAGGAAGGGTCTGAAGCTGGGGAAGCTGATGTAGCACTCATGGCAAGAAGTGACACTGATTCAGATGATGGATCAACAAATAGTCTGACTCAACTCAAGAACAAGGTACGTGGTCTAAATAAATCAACTCTTGAGGAATTAGTGTACACTATAATGGATATATGTGCTGAATTAAAAAAGGATGTTCGAGATCTAGAACTTGAAAATGAAACCCTTAAATTAGAAAAACTTGAAGTTGACAAAGAAACTCTTGCCTTGCATGAAAACATCAATGTTCTAAAACAAACTCTACTCATGAAAGAAGAGACTTGTTCCACTAAATTGACTGAGCTGGAAAAAGAATCCCTTGACTTAAAAGGTAAGGTCGAGTCCTTGCTTGTAGAAAATAAAAACTTGCTTGAAAAAATGAAACAAATGGAATCAAACCTTGCCACAAACAAGCTCTGGAACAGGTCCTCATAAGCACTTGAATGGTTAAACACCCATCATAGTCGAAATAGAAGAGGACTAGGTTTTGTGCCTAAGATGACCTACCCAGTGAATAAAAAATATGTAGGATTATCTGAGAATATTGTATGTTATCACTGGGGTAAAACGGGTCATTACCGTTATACTTGTCCCTCAAGAAAGTATGCCATTAAAAGGAACTCAGTGTATGTAAAACAAATATGGGTTAGGAAAGATGAGATTTGTACCTCTAAAGGAATGGGACCCAAGTGGATCTGGATTCCCAAAACTAACCTATGATCTGTTTTGTAGGCTGAAGTGAGAGAGAATAACCCAGCAAACAACCCAGCGAACAGCGCAGGGAACACCCTAGGGAACAGGCAGCTGTGGTATGTTGACAGTGGGTGTTCGAGGCATATGACTGGTGAAAAATTCAATTTTCTCTCACTTACAGCTTCAGAAGGAGGGAGTGTGGCATTTGGAAACGGCAAATCCGGGACAATTGTCGGTATAGGTAAAATAGGTGAGTCACTCTCCCATTCAATTGACAATGTTTATTTTGTGGATGGTTTAAAACACAACTTGCTAAGTGTGTCCCAACTGTGTGACAAAGACAACCTATTAATGTTCTCTCCCACACGTTGCTTGGTTGTAAACATGAACACAGGAGATGTTGTGTTGAGGGGGAAGCGACACAAAAATGTTTATAAAGTGTGTATTTCTACTCTTCCCCAAAATAATTTGACTTGTTTGAGTGCCCTAAATGATGATGTTATGCTTTGGCACAAAAGGCTAGGTCATGCAAGCCACTCACTTTTGAACAAACTTGTAACCAAAGACTTAGTGGTAGGCTTACCTTCCATCAAATTCAATGATGATAAGGTATGTGATGCATGTGCCAAAGGCAAACAAGTCAGAAATTCATTTAAATCTAAAAGGTGTGTAAGCACTCCTCGACCTCTTGAATTGATACATATGGATATATGTGGTCCAATGAGGATCATGAGCAGAGGAGGTAAGAGGTATGTGCTTGTGATAGTGGATGACTACTCTCGTTTCACTTGGACCCTGTTTTTGGCTTCTAAAGATAAAACTTTTAAAAAATTTCTTGCTTTCATTAAAAAGACTGAAAAAGGGGTAGGACACTCTTTGGTATGCCTAAGGTCTGACCATGGTACAGAATTTGAAAATTCGAGCTTTATTAATTATTGTAATGAGCATGGTGTTGATCATAATTTTTCAGCTCCAAGAACACCCCAACAGAACGGGGTGGTAGAACGTAAAAATCGCACTCTAGAGGACATGACTAGAACAATGCTTGTTGCTAGTGGTCTTCCTAGAAACTTTTAGGCTGAAGCTTTGAATCCATCATGTTACATTATAAATAGATGTATGATTAGACCTATTCTTAACAAAACTCCTTATGACCTTTTCAAGGGAAGAAAACCTAATATTATGCATTTGAGAGTTTTTGGTTGTAAATGTTTTGTGCATAATAATGGAAAGGATGCCTTAGGGAAATTTGATCCAAGGAGTGATGAAGCAATATTCTTTGGTTACTCCTCGCATAGTAAGGCATACAAAGTGTTTAATAAGAGAACCTTGTGTGTTGAGGAAAGTGTGCATGTGCTTTTTGATGAAACTAACTCTCTAAGCGAGAATGATGCACAGGAAGAAGACTTCGAACTAGGTCTTGTTACAAAAGACGTGCTGCTTCAAGGTGAACAAGGTAAGGATCAATCGGAGGGAGCAAGGTCTGAGGTTGTTCTTCAGGAAGGTAAGCAAGGTGTGAACCAAACAGGGGGAAACAGGGTGGAACCCTATTCGGGACAACCCCAGCCGAATCCTTCAGGGATAAATCCAGGAACAAGCTCCCAAACAGGCTCGAGAACAGGTTCTGAACCTGTTTCACCGAGTATTCTAGCTAGGATGGAGAGCGAGTCTGTGAACCCACTTTCACCACGATCATGGAAATACCAAAGTTCACATCCCCTTGATCAAATTTTGTCTGATATTAATGCAGGAGTTCAAACTAGATCTAGACTCAAAAATTTCTGTGCTTTCTACGCTTTTCTCTCAAAAATTGAGCCTAAGAATATTAATGAAACCCTTGCAGATTCAGATTGGGTCACAGCCATGCAAGAAGAACTCCATCAGTTCGAAAGGAACAAGGTATGGCACCTTGTGCCACGGCTAGAGGATAGAACAATCATTGGAATCAAGTGGTGTGTTCCGTAACAAGCTGGATGAGTGCGGAATAGTCACTAGGAACAAGGCCCGGCTGGTGGTTCAAGGCTACAACCAAGAAGAGGGAATTGATTATGAAGAAACCTTTGCACCTGTTGCAAGGATGGAGGCTATTCGAATCATGATAGCATTTGCAGCCCATATGGAGATCAAGTTGTATCAAATGGATGTCAAAAGTGCATTTCTAAATGGATACCTCAAAGAAGAAGTGTATGTCAAACAACCCCCTGGTTTTGAAAGTGATGAATTTCCTAACCATGTTTTCAAACTTGACAAAGCACTTTATAGTTTAAAACAAGCCCCTAGAGCTTGGTATGAGCGGTTGTCAAGCTTTTTATTAGAAAATGGTTTTACAAGAGGCAAGGTAGACAACACCTTGTTTCTAAAATCTAAGGGGGAACATTTGTTGATTGTCCAAGCATATGTCGATGACATCATATTTGGTGCAACTCATCATGATTTGTGCAATGAATTTTCAAAACTGATGAGGAGTGAGTTTGAAATGAGCATGATGGGTGAGCTTAATTTCTTTCTAGGCTTGCAAATCAAGCAAACTTCAACCGACACCATGATCCATCAACAAAAGTATATCAAAGAGTTGCTTAAGCGTTTTAGGATGGAGTCGGCCAAGCCCATTGATACTCCCATCTCTCCCTCAACCAGGTTGATAATGGATGATGGTAGTCCCTCAGTTGAGGAGAAATCCTATAGGGGCATGATAGGGTCACTCCTATACCTAATGGCTAGTAGACCTGACATTGTTTTCAGTGTTGGTCTATGTGCACGTTTTCAGTCTAACCCTAAAGAAACTCATCTTAAGGTTGTAAAAAGGATTTTAAGATACTTAAAACATACACCTGATCTAGCCTTATGGTATCCTAGAGGTTGCAACTTTGATCTTGTTAGGTATGCTGATGCTGATTATGCAGGTTTCTTGGTTGATAGAAAAAGCACCTCAGGTATAGCTCACTTTCTTGGACCTTGTTTGGTATCTTGGGCAACCAAGAAACAACTCTCTGTTGCCTTGTCCACAGCAGAAGCTTAGTATGTGGCAGCTGCATCTTGTTGTGCTCAGTTATTATGGATAAGACAACAACTCAAGGACTTTTTTGTTGACATAGGATGCATTCCTATTTATTGTGACAATACAAGTGCAATTAACATTGCCAAAAATCCATGTCAACACAAAAGAACAAAACATATTGAACATCATTTTCTAAGAGACAATGTTGAAAAAGGAGTGATCTCAATGAATTTTTGTGCCACTGAAAATCAAATTGCTGATATATTCACAAAAGCATTAGGTAGAGAACAATTTGAAAGGAATAGACTCGAACTAGGCTTAATTAGAACAACCTGACCAACCTGTTCTCTCTCCCTGTTTGCAAAACTTAAAAGTTACGGGCACAACATGTTAAATTTTTGTTTGCAATCAACTTCTGTGCTATGTTTAGCATATGTGAGGTTTGCAACTTGCTGACACTCGTTGAGGTCTAATGAGATTGCCCTTATTGTCCCATGTTACCGAGCAAGTAACCTCAATAACAAGCACCAGAAACAGGTACGCCTCTTGTTTGTCAAATATGTGCAACAAATTGAAAATTGCTAATCTCTTCCCGAGGTGTGCGCGGCCTAAATAAATGCAAAAGCCCGTTGCAAAACGGGTAAAATCTTTTAAAGATTTCGCATGTCTCTCTCTCTCTTTAAAGCTCTCTTGCTCAATCTCTCCCCTCCACCGAAACTCTCTTGCTCTGAAACTCTGTTCAAGAAACCCTAATCTCTTTCCTTCCTCTGAAAAATGGCATCTCCCATTAGCTCCGAGAGCTCCTCGACCTCGACTCAGGGCAACCAGACACAGAGCACAGCCTTGCAAACAGCCACAGCCCTGTTTACGCCTACACAATTTCTGACGGCCCTCATGGAAGGTAAAACTACTGAACCTTCTCGACCCATTGTCTATAAACCTTTTGGGTTTTTGAAAAGCATCGACCTTAGAATAGTGAATCTAAAATTGGAAGACATCCCTTACAAATTTGGGTGGGAATTGATTTTGTTTGGAGAAACGGGGGCATGTAAACCCCAAGAACCTGTTGGGGCATCTGAAAGAGAAATTGGGCCTTTAGATAAAATCTTTCTGTTCGATCATGAACTAGATGACATCAATTCGTTCGGGCTGTTTCCAGAGCAGGAAACAGGGGCCGAAACAGGGCCTGAAGTTTTTAGGGATGACCTAGGGGAGGATTTGTCAAAAGAAGAAGGGGGAAGTAGTGATCAAATGGAAGAGTCTCCTGTGAAGCCTAAACAAGCTACACCGGTACCACCAACTGGTGAGAAACGTAAATGATACAAAATTGTGGCTCGGCGTACTAGAATGCTAAGAACACGACCACCATCAAGGCCTAAAAGCGGCCAGACTGAAGAACCCTCAAAAAGTGAAACCCCCGTCAAACCAAAACCACAAATCCCCTCTTCGGCCAAACCCATAACCAGGCCAACTCGAAAATCAGCCCGAATTACTTTCCACTCCACACCTCGTCCTGCCAAACAGTCATCCCCTGTTGTTGAGGAAATTGATTCCTCCTCTGAGCCTTCATCAGATAGCGACACTGAGAACACCGCCTTCAAACAGGGCACTCCCGTGTTCTCAGAGTCCTCAGAGGATAAGTCTCTGCCTGCACCAAAATCGACCTCCACTTTACCCTCCAAACCATCACCCCTCAAAACTCCCAAGAGAAAAGCCTCTCTCAAACACGCCTCCACCCAAGACCCTCCTACTGAGCCTCAACCTAAAAGAGCCAAGAAGTCTACCCCATCCGTAATCTCAGCCAAACTGACCTAACTGCTTCAGAGACGGGTAGTCAGGGGCAAAATTATCAAGGTAAAATATTTTGAGGAACAGGGCCTGGGGGTATTTCTGCACAAGCTGCGTGCACAGGGGTGGTATGAGCTGTTTACAAACACCCAGCTGGGGTGTTCTGTACATGAGTTAGCAGAGTTCTATGCCAACTGCACTGTCACCGAAGGAGTGGTGACAAGTATTGTTAATGGGCAACAGCTTCGCTTTGATGCGAAGATATTAGGAAAAATTCTGGGGATTCCCTCCACGGGCTTTGATATATATGTGAGAGAAGACAAGACTATTCTAGGGACAGCCAGGCTACTGGAGCTTATCCAAAAATTTAGCCAGCAATCAAGCCTCCAAACACCTAAGTTCGTGAAGAAAGGGGACATGACATCGCTCTATCAATTGATATTCTGGTTTATCATCAAGAATGTCATCCCCAGGGGCCAGGGTCGCAATCTTGCTGATGCCATGGATCAATGTTTAATGGATCTGATGGACAAGGAAGAGCAAATCAACCTTCCTGCCATCATGATTCGCCACATAGCAAGAATTGCAAACACCTCCAGGGAACATGACCTGGGATACGGCTTCTTCCTAACTAGTGTGTTTGAGCACTTTGGGGTGACTCTGCAGAAGAAGGTGGGTGCTCAGTTCATTGATGAGATTGGGAGTAACACCCTTATGGGGTGTGGATACACTTTGGTTGATGGGTCTGCCTCAGAACAGAGGACCAGAACACCCCATCCTCCTGTTCCTGGTAGTTCCTCAGTAAAGCTTGAGGCTGCTTTGGAAGAAAACTCTCGACTCAGTGCTGAGCTTACTGCTGTAAAGGCTGCCCTGGATGAGGAAAAGGCTCTCAATGCAAAACGCCATGAAGATATCCTCGCCCTTCTCTCTTCCCTCTCAGCAAAATTTTCCCCTCCTGCTCTCTGATCACCCCCCATCTATTGTTCTCATAGCCTGTTCTCACTTCTCTTGGTTATCCTCTCTTGCTAGTTTGTACTTTCTGTTGCACTCTTTTGATGAATGACAGGTTATCTTATTTTTGATTGGCTTTGCCTTGCTTGCTTTTATTGCGAATTGCTTGTGTGTGACTAGGATGGCCAATCTCATTACCGTACCAACACACTTGAGTGTATCGCCTGTTAACTTTCCTCCATTACCCAAGTGGTGGTGATAGCAAACACCCTATGTTTGACTGTTCGCCCCTACTTTTTAATGATGCCAAAAAGGGGAAGATAGGATGACCAATATATTGTTTTAGTTTTGTCATGGACGAGTTAAATTTCTTACACTTTTTCGATACTGACTGCTTCATGTGAATTGTCGGTCCTATAAATAATTGGCACTAATCACTTCAATTGTCCTTGAAAGTCAATATGATCACTTGGCTTGTCATCATCAAAAAGGGGGAATTTATTAGAATGTATAAGGTTTTGATGATAACAATCCAAGTGTTGTAGTAGTTGTTGTTGTTCCAAACAGGCTTTACCAACAGGGTCTTACTGCCGTTCTTCAATATATTAAAACTGCTTGACTAATGGTTTATCAAGAACAGGTACTCAAGTCAGCGATGTAAGAATAACCATGAGAAACAGGCTCTGTAAGATGTTTGAAACATGTCCTGTGAAGTGTTTGAAGTATAGGATATAAGTGCAGCCGTAAGGAACAGGTTCTGTGAAGTGTTGCAGCAGATTCGTCTCTCTACAAGATGACTAGTGGTTACAACAAGATGTCTTGATTTGATTTGGTTTTATATTTTTAGACTCTTGTTAATATGCCAATCAAAAACTCTTAACTTACCACTTACTTGAAACGGTTTTGTTTTCTTTTGGTAAATATTTCGGATCACCCTTCAGAACAATCCTGGAAACATGGTGATCAGGGTGTTTCCAGAATAAGCTGCGAAAAACTATTTTGCACGATTTTTATCTTTTGAATTTTGAGCAGCTTCTTTAAGGATTTGCAAGAAAGATTTTTTATGGAGTATCTTACCCCTTATCCTAAAAACGGTTATTAAAATCTAAGGGAATTTGCAAAATCTTTTTTGAATAAAAAGAATATCCAATTTTTGGCAAGTGGATAAGGTTGTTGAGAAAAACATGGGCTAGTTGTTGAGAATCACCGCCTTATGCACACAGTTTAGGAAGTGTTTCCAGCTCATGTTTCCTCATCCCTTGTGGCTAAAGAATTCTATATTCTTTAGGGATTTTAATTTCCAAAAATTTGAGGAATTGTTTTTCCAAGCACTATATAAAGTCGCTTCTTAGAACGATAGAAGCATCGGTTTTCAAAAGAGAAAAATTTAGTGTTCATGAGCTTAAAAGTTTGAAAAGAAAACCGTGTCTAGTGAGTGAGTTATTTGAGCTTTCAAAGTTGGCATACTAGGACTTCATTGTACCCTATATTATCTTAGTTGAGAAGCATTATAATAGGGTGTTTTTCTTTATATTCTTCTTTCACAAAAGTGAGTTGAGTGTGTGTCCAAATCAAGGGGATTTTGGTTGTGGGGTAACCTGTCTTAGGGAAGACGGTTACATGGGTTGCAATTTGTAACAAGGTGTTTTACTATTGTAACGTGATTAGCCCGTTTAGTGAAGTGTTTAAATCCTACACGAGGTAGGTCGTGGTTTTTTCACCTCAGTTGGGCTAGAGGTGTTTCCACGTAAAAAATCCTGTGTCCATTATTTCCGCATTCAATTTTGTTGGATTTTCGCTTCTGCTTATCTCAGGAACAACCTGTGCAAACAGGGCCTAAGACTGTTTGCCAGCAACTTGCGAAAATCGGACACCACAATTAACCCCCCTCTTGTGGTTGTGTACTCTCTAAATCAACATTACCCTTTGAGCAATGCTGCTATTGGAAAACTTGCTTTCTAGTTAGTAAATCATAATGTAGTTTGTGCTAGTCAGTGCGATTGGTTTGATTTTGGTAAACCTGAGCCCTAGGATGATGATACACATGCACACAAGCACTGGGATGGATTCAAAGTCTTGATGTCCAGTGAGGTGAAATTAGTGCTTTGATGTCATCCATGGGGTAGAGAGCCTTGATGAGTGCATTTTGTTTATATGCAGCCAATATATTTGCTACATGGTGATTTAGTTGATTAGAATGTGTATATATCTTTCCCCAGTTTTGTACATATTAATTTTTGAAAACAAAACCCAAAAAGATTTTCGAGTTTCTATTTATATTTTCTTTTATAGATTTTGTGGGTATATCTTCTGCAAACCCTCACGAGACCTTACTCGTCCACTAGGGGTAACCTAGGAGTTTAAAGGGCTTGTTGCATGCTAAGTGCAACCGTGATTCCTACGAAAGTGAGTTAGGATTTTATTTTCTTTTCTAGGATTTTTAGTTTTGTTTTACTCGAGGACGAGCAAAATTTGAGGTGGGGTATTGTTTGTACCAAAATGTGCTATTTTTACAGTACCTTTCTGTCTAATTTATGCTCGAAATAATTGTTATTTTTAGGTTTTTATTTGATTTTATTTTATTTTTGTAGGAATTGAAAAATTGAGGAAAAGATGAATGACTAGCTCAAAATAAAGTTTGGATCAAGTGGGAAATAAAGAAGGAAGACAAGAAAGCAAGAAAAATAATGAGCCGGACCGCCCCCTCCTTCTCCTCAGAAGGGCCAGCCCAGCACGTCTTCGGGCTTCAGCTTCTCACCCATTTTCACGCCTCCCCCTTCCATTAACCCAACTTGTTTTCTCATTGAAAGAACATGTGCCTGTCACGTGAGAGTAAAACGCAGCCCCTCCCCTTCCCTTTCTTCTTCCTCTTCCAACGAACAGTTCCAGCCCAGGAAAACAGGGGCAGCAACCAATCAATTTTTCGGTGGCCTTTAATGGAGGTCAAGAACAGAGCAGTAGAGGAGGGAAGCAGATTAGGGTAGCATAGAGTAAAGAGTAGGGCAGAGTTTTATTCATCTTCCAGTCTCAATTCTAGCTTACAACATTGTTTCTTTTCAATTCCAAATCTAGGCTTTAATCTCACGAAGTGATTTAATCAGACTTTAACTTGTTAATTTGCAATTCAGTGTTCACTTTGTCCTGTGATTCGATAAGGTGCAGTAATTTGTGTTCTTCTTTTCTTATGCCCGTTCTGTATGAAGGCAGGTGCAGTGTAGTTTTCAGATTGTTGTGCTTTTGTTGCAAAATTACAGTTAAGTGTTGGTAAGATGCCACTATGTAAGAAGCATTTCATTTGCTGGTTAGATTATTGTTCATAATTTCATGCATTCTTCTTCTTTTCTTTAGTTACTCAGTCTAGTGATGATTTTGGTAGAATAACTTGACTATGGTTTTGATTAATCCATCATAGAGTCTTAAATTTTAGTAGAAAAATCTTGGTAGTCTCCTTTAATATTGGATGTTAGATTAGACTAGTTTATGAATCATCTAATTTCACAACCATCCCTGAGGATCGACATCTGTTAGTATTATAACGATAAACCGCGCGCTTGCGGAAAATTACAACAGGATTGTGTGTGGTTAAGTCAAGTTTTAATCATCTCAATTGAGTTCATGCGATGACAAAATAAGTGGATCAACCTAACGCAAATTATTTATCAATGGTCTTATTTGTGAGCCCCAATATCAAAATATACCTTGAAAAATGAAAAAAAAAAGAAAGTAAATGACGACATTTTTATTTAGACCCCGGTGTTGGTTTATAATTGTTAGGAAAAAATAGAGTTTTAATATTTATAAACCCCAAATGCAAGGTGTATCGTTGAGTACTTGGGTTGTCATCCGTAGGGAGTTGTGTTTCAAACTACCAAAGTTCACTCGAGTGTATCAATCTAGGCGAAATCAAAGGGGAAGAGAAGTAAAACTAACTACTAAAACAAAGAAGACTTCAATTGTAATTAAACCTAAGATAGACTAACTAATCAATTCAAGCCCTCACCTTCCCAAGTTATGCTAGTAATTCAAGGATGATCGGTTGCCTAATTAAAGTCCACCTAAGCCCTCTCTCAATGGTCAATAGGCTAGTCTAACTGTTCTAACCACCTATTTTCATGGGATCAGGTTAATTAGACTATAAGATTAACAACCTTTGACCTAACTAGCGACAAGACTATTTGCATGTCCCAATCCCAACCATTCTCTCTACCCACACTAGACAATCGACATCACCTCTCAGCATAAGTCAATTGCCCCAAAACACGGATAAAAGCTCTTTCAAGCATAAACAAGAGGGATAAAGGCCCAAACAAAGATCAATCAGTCATCAAGAGGCTAATCACAATCTAAGATTCACAACTATAATCACTAAACATCACAAAAGATTGTAAACTAAAATACGAACATAGATTTAAAAAAAAAAAATAGAAAGAGAAAGAGGAGAGAAAACTTATACTTGAATCATTGAATGAACTTCAAAATCCATAAGCTTAAATCCGAAATTACAATCTAAAATCCTAATCTAATCCTCCTATTGAGGTTTTATTTGATAAACTAACCTAAAACCTAGCCTAAAAATCACCAGAAAGAACCCCTGAGCCCCCCCAAGCGAAAACGCTTGAAGGAGGGTTAAATAGAAAAATCAAGCGAACGGCGAATAGGGGGGAGGGCACGACTGTGCCATGGTGGCACGGTCCCACCGTGCCACTTCTCTGGCACAGTGGCTCGGACCCCTCTGTCGTCCCTTTTTGTCGGCTTTTGCTCATTTTGCCTGTCTTTGCTTCTTTTCGTGACGTTTGCTCGATTTGAAGTTTATTACCTACAAAAGCAAATAAAACAAGTAAAAAACTCTAAAAATTATATTATTATACGAGCTAAAATTAGGTAAAAGAGGTATATAAAATAGGACAATTTATCACCTAACAAATAGGCCCACACCTATCTTTTGCTCGTCCTCGAGCAAAACAAAAGAAAAACTAACCTAAGACCCTAACTCAGTCTCGTAGGAATCACGATTGCATTTAGTGTAAGCAACAAGCCCTTTGAACCCCTTACTTCCCCCAAGTAGACGAGTGGGGTCTCGTGAGGGTTTGCAGAAGATATACCCACAAAATCTCAAAAAGGAAAACAAAGAAAAGAGAAACAAAAATCGAAAAATAAAAATAACAAAACACAAAATATACATCGGGGTAAACTGTACACAATTGGATCAACTAAAACCCCATAGTAACTCAAGTATCAGTCTGTACACAAGCATTGTATGCATTTCAAGACACATCATCCCAAAGAATGGCATCCAGATATCAGCTTTTCACCCCATGACGCATGAGAATATTGAACCTATCCTGGTGCCTGGTGTGTGAGTGTGTCAACGGCCTAAGACTTTGGCTTACCAAAATTAAACTCAATCCCACTTAACTGACATAAGCTACTTTATTGATTTGCTAGCATGGAAAACAAGCTTTCCTAGTAGCAGTATTGCCTCAAAGGGTAGCACCCAGTAGCGCATGCTTCAAAGGGGTATTTGTCATTCCAAACTCTTTTCTTCCCCCCCCCCTTTTTTCTTCTTCTTTGTCATTCTAAACTCTTGCCACACCTCAAAGGGATACACCCAGTAGTGCATGAGTTTGTTTGTTTTTATTTTTGTTTTTGTTTTTGTTTTTGTTTTTGGAAAAGGGGTGCAAGCACATACAAAGGTAACTGCACAGTAGACAAGTGGGAGAGCCAATCATGGAAGACTAAGAATGTAAGATAATGATAATACATAAATCAGGATTGGATTGCAAAACTATAATGAACTGTTGGGGTTAGAACTGAGGCCTAAAATGATAGACTTGGGACGAATGTCTATCATACACATTATATTTATATATGAGCTAATAGTTAAGGTATCGGAGATTAAGGCTGATTAAAATAGTACAAAGCTCCCCTAAATCCAAAAGAAAAGGAAAAATTATACAAAAGAGAAAAAATGAAAAGTTTACACAAAAATAAATGAAAAATTTTCACAAAAATAAGAATAAAAGGGTAGATGATCTCACCCCTACACCTAAATCTCACAATGTCCTCATTGGGAGTTGAGAGTCATCACCAACTACAAAGCACACAAATACAAAGAAAACAAAATCACACACAAGACACACAAAACAGAACAAACAACACACAAAAATACTAAACCTGCACACATATACAACCTAGCACACTCCCCCAAAAACACTCACCAAATCAAAAACAAGACCACACATATATACATAACTAACCACCAAAAACAAAGATATACCAATCCATCAACACCACCAATCACAAACCTCAAATATCCATAAAAACACAAAAAATGATGATCATAGCCATCAATGGCTCAACAACATCCCAAATTTCTCCTCAAAATGATCACCAACAAAATCACAACACAATATCCACAACTAAATAAAAAGAAGAGAAGGAAAAGAAAGGAGGAGAAAGGAGAAGGGTTAGAATGATCATACCAAGTTAGGTGCTGTGTGCATCTAAACTAGGCCTCGCTAAGAGGGTGCTTTAGGAGGCTGGAGGAGCATCAGCCACTCCTCATCTCTCAAGATCCAAGCTATAAATTCGGATGCCGTCAAAGCTCGTAGGAGCTTATCGAACACATGAGCATGCAACTCATATGAATGTAAGTAAGCGCACACAAATAAAAATACACGCATAATAATAAGTGCTCTCCTAAACTTATCAAATGCGTTGGAAAAATCAGTAGAATAGTCAAAGGCAATAATCAACATGATTTTTCCAGGCAAATGCTCTAGGTATAGATTGTAAGGATCAAGGGAGGGGTTATACCCTTTAAAGGTACCTAGAGTCTCAGAACAGTCAACTTCATTTCCCTCAGGTATCACATGAGAATCAATAAGTAAGATATCACAACACTCAGGGGAAGGGGAGTGTAGTGAACATGAACAAGAAGTATGGAATGTATCAAAAGAGTTGGGGGATATATTATCAATAAAATCAAGACTAGTTGGTCCTGCAGCCACAACACCCAAGCATGAAGTCCCTGTGGGAGTCTCATGAAAATCATGCACCTCAATAGAAACATCGTTTGACTCAGACCAAGTATTATCCTCATCAACACACTAGCGCTAACACCAAAGGTCTCACCTACCTCTAACTCCGTCAACTGAGCTAAAGGGGAAGGTGTATCAAGAAAAGTCATGATGAGCGCAATGTTATTTCTAAAAGGACTAGGCAAGGATGGAGCAACAATAGGTAAAGTAGTTAAGGGAGGGTCAATGACTTCCCCTAGTCCGGACTCTAGAGGAGGGAAAGACGCACCATCATCACACAGATTGACATCAAGTCTAGGAGCACTAGAACTAAGGTCAGTCTTGGGTAATAGGTTATAGTCTCGTATTTTATTAGCAAACTCAATTTGTTGCTTATCCATTGTCTTTATCATATTCCTAAGTCTAGCAAAGCCCTCATTAGAAATATAATAGGGACAAGAATTACTGGCATGATCAGAACAATAGCAAATTTCGCACATAGGAGGAGTATAATTAGGGATGCAAGGGGGTGGGATGTATGAATTAGTGCAACTAATCTCATATTCATAAGTATCCTGAGCCAACCAATCAAGAAAATCCCAAGTTTCATCAACATTTTTAGCACAAAAATTCCAATACTCTAAAAGAGTACGGATCTCACAATTCACACCCCCATAAACTGTATTCAAAATTTCTCACTTTTTCTAATAAAAATCACAATGATCAAGAAAAGCATATAATCTATCATAGTATCTCCAAAACAATTCATACTCATATTGAGGAAAGTGGGAAAAAGACCTTTTTTTTTTTCAATTTTCAATTTTTTCTCTTTTTTAAAAAAAATAAAAGCCTAGTCTCGAATGCCCAAGTAAGCTCTAATATTGGAAAGCGCTAACTCCCCAGCAACGGCGCCAAAAACTTGTTAGGGAAAAATAGAGTTTTAATATTTATAAACTCCAAGTGCAAGGTGTATCGTTGAGTACTTGGGGTGTCGTCTGTAGAGAATTGTGTTTTCAACTACCAAAGTTCACTTGAGCGTATCAATCTAGGCAAAATTAAAGGGGAAGAGAAGTAAAACTAACTACTAAAACAAAGAAGACTTCAATTGTAATTAAAACTAAGGTAGATTGACTAATCAATTCAAACCCTCACCTTCCCAAGTTATACTAGTAATTCAAGGATGATCGGTTTCCCAATTAAAGTTCACCTAAGCCCTCTCTCAAGGGTCAATATGCTAGTCTAAATGTTCTAACCACCTATTTTCATAGGATTAGGTCAATTAGACTACAAGATTAACAACCTTTGACCTAGCTAGCGACGAGACTATTTTTATGTCCCAATCCAAGCCATTCTCTCTATCCGCACTAGACAATCGACCTCACCTCTCAGCATAAGTCAATTACCCCAAAACACGGATGAAAGCTCTTTCAAGCATTTCATCAAACTCTTAGCGGGCGTGAAAGAAAACCTTAGATTCTAGCATAAACAACAGGGAGTAAAGGCCCAAACAAAGATCAATCAGTCATCAAGAGGCTAATCACAATCTAAGATTCACAACTATAATCACTAAACATCACAAAAGATTTTAAACTA
The DNA here is from genome assembly GCA_029747015.1 of Carnegiea gigantea. Taxonomy (NCBI): domain Eukaryota; kingdom Viridiplantae; phylum Streptophyta; class Magnoliopsida; order Caryophyllales; family Cactaceae; genus Carnegiea; species Carnegiea gigantea. Next base: position 490,048 of record JAKOGI010000582.1, on the reverse strand, counting down.
AAACGTCAACATAGATAACAAAAATAAAGAGAGAAAGAGGAGAGAAAACTTATACTTGAATCATTGAATGAACTTCAAAATCCACAAGCTTGAATCCAGAATTACAATCTAAAATCCTAATATAATCCACCTAGTGAGGCTTTATTTGATAAACTAACCTTAAACCTAAGCTAAAAATCGCCAGAGAGAACCCCCAAGCGCCCTTGAGCAAAAAGGCCAAGAGGAGGGTTAAATAGAAAAATCGAGTGAATGGCGAATAGGGGGGAAGGCACGACCATGCCATGGTGGCACGGTCCCACTGTGCCACTTCTCTGGCATGGTGGCTCGGACCCCCCGTCGTCCCTTTTTGCCGGCTTTTGCTCATTTTGCCCATCTTCGCTCCTTTTCGCGACGTTTGCTTGATTTGAAGTTTATTACTTAAAAAAGCAAATAAAACAAGTAAAAAAACTCTAAAAATTATATTATTATACGAGCTAAAATTAGGTAAAAGGGGCACGTAAAATAGGACAATTTATCGCCTAACAATAACTTCACGTTTGTCATATTTGGAGTTGGTAAATAGAAACAGGTTGGTTCAAGTCGATATTTTTAGTAATCGAATCAATGTTATTTGATAGCTCATTAAGTAATCATATATCAAAATTTACAGGTTTGTTTTCGTGAGATTAACAACTTGATCAGTATTTGCTCAACGAGTCAAAACTAAAAAGTAATGGAAATATATGAGTATATGTCAATTGACATTACATTTATGTGATTGTGAATGCTCGTTATCAAAACACAAGACTTGGAATTTAATCTTTCAAAATTCAAATGAGCTACGTTATTATGAGATCATATGCAACGATACATTTTTAAATATGATTTTGTATAATTAAACATGTTATGAAGATAATTTAGAATCGTAGATCAGTAATGCAAAATTTTTGATAGTAGTCACAGAATAATATTATAAATTTATAATCATGGCGTGCACTGCATTAAATCATTGAGTAAATCAAATAGTAAAATAAGATTTCTAGATCAGAATAAGTTTAATAAATTGTTAATTACACTTATCTTTTCTTTATTCCTATTGTGACAAAATATTTTTTCTCTTATATTTTTACTGCGTATCTATCAAATTAAAAACTTAAAACCATCAACTATTTTATTTCTTTCTGTTAAGTTTTTAATTGATTTCAGTTGTAAAAATTCCCTCCTAATTTATTTTTCTTTTCCCACCTAAACTCAACTAATTGAGTTTTAAAAATTCAAAATTCCCCCCAAAAGAGAAAAGATGAAACCCAAAAAAAAAGGCTACTACTTATGCGGGTAAAATTAAGTCCGGTAAGAATTGGATTAGTTTCAAATTGGGTACAGTCTGGTTTGGGTTCGGGTTGTTCATTTTCGGTTTACTTCTGGTCGGGTCATTACGGATCGAGTTTAAATTGGGTCGGGTCATTTCGGGTGTGGGTCATTTCGAGTCATGCTACAATTCGGGTTTCGTTCGATTCTCGATCGATTTGCTTTAGGTGTTCAGGTCCAAATCGGTTCATCCCATTTCGGGTGTCAGTTTGAGTATGGATTCGGGTCGTTCAGTTTGGGTTTTGGGTCTTGTGTCAATTTTTTCAGGTCTACTCCTAGCCTAAAACATTTCATATGCATCTCCATTTAAATACACTTTTATCAAAATTTTTATTGTATCACAAACAATGGCATTTTCATTCTTAAAAGAGCTAAAAAGCCTTGACGAATTCAATTTGAGTTTTGGAAAGCATAAACCACTCATTTTGGCAAAGTATGCTTGCAAACGTGTTAGCGGCCATATGACCATTCACTTATCAAGGGGTGTCATATTAAGATTTGTTAAAAAGCTAGTAGTGGCGATTATGTATAAACATCTAGATTTTTCATTGTTTCATATGCAAAACTGTTCATACCATAACGCAAGACTCCGTGCAGTCATATTAAGCATCAAATAAGTTATAAAAGAGTCTATAACATTTAATTACAACTCATTCTTATCAAATGAATGGTCTAACAGTCATGATTAACCACATATCTCAGAATGCTTGCCATATCAAAGCAAATCACTTACACACTTTCCACATAGGCCCTTAAGTATATCTCAAATATATTTATTCATAATTCAAATTTTTTTCCAACTTGATAACTCACTTGAATAACCTTTCACTTGAATAGCATTTGGAAGCAATCAAGGAATCTTTAAAACTTGCATTACTTATTAAGTGGCACATTGCTTTGGTCAATGTAGCACAGCAAGTGGTCCTTAAGCTAGTCACATAAGATATTCAATCATTCAAAAGTTCTCAATGTAAAAATGACTGGATATGTCTAAAGCGAATCAAGTGAGTTTCAACCAAATTGAATTCTTAGTCCACTTATTTAGTGTGAGATTGTTAAACGCACAATAGACCTTGAACATTTAAGATTGCAACTAATAACACACACTCATGCAGTCAATATATATGCCATTTAAAAGAAAGGTAGGGGTGAACCGAGGTAACCATTGCCCGGACCCCATAAATGATTCTTCATTGAACTGCTCTATGAGACCAGCCAGTCACTCCCCTTTCTTAGCCTTGTTTCTAACCATCACATGCAAATATAGACAAGGGCAATCACTGAGCAGGCTTTTGACAAAATCCCAAAGGTGGGCTAGCGAACTAATGACGCCATAAATATAATCCGCTACTTAATTAACAGTTGAGCACAAACATAGCAATCACAATGACACTTCGCAACTCATCATGCCAATTCCAACACTTATGTCCCGGTCTCCCTCGTCACAACACCATCCTAAAGTGTACCTCAAATTCGAATTAATAGTGATGATTGTACGCGAAGCCATGCGAGCACTGGCAAACCGCGGTCTCCTAGTCAACGTCCCCCAGAGAGGGAAGCCTTCGTCACGGTGGATGCACTGAAGAACTTCATGTCCACCATGACGGACACCATCATGCATCAGGTATCTGAGTAGGTCCAGAAGGCCATAGAGGCTGCAAACTTCGCGAGGCCGCTCCCACGTTTTAGCTATAGGCCTTCAATAGGCTGCGAGCCTTCTCACCGACACACTCGCATACTATCTCCTTGCCACACTGAGAGCGGTAGGGAAGTCTCACAGCTGAACCGAAGTGATTGACCCGGAAGAAGGAATCAAGATGGGACCGTTGCAGCGGCTGCACGGCTGAGCGGCAACCCCAGCCAGGGTCGGTCGACAAAGTCCACCACAGCATCGACACCATACGCCACTCACTCTAGGCGAACAACCGAGCTGGAAGAGCAAGAGCAGACATCGAGGCCCCGGCGAGAAAGCTCGGGACAGCCACGACGCACCCCAGAGCGTCACTTCGACCACGAACGCACCCGCAGCCCTCCCCTAAGGGAGGCTCACTATCCAAGATCGTGTCGGTGCGGCCGATCCCCAACCAGGGCCCCGAGGGCCGACTTGGCTCGAAGAAGCACCTCCGTGGTCGATGTCGAGCGATAACCTGAGGCCCCCATTAAGATTTTGGGAACAATCGTTTGACCAATGACTCTTCCCTTCTCCACCCTATTCAGTACAGAGATCATCAACGCCACCCGCTACGAAATGGTAAAAATGCCTACTGTCGACCTGTATGATAGAACCACACATCCCGAAGAGCACTTGGGGATCTACGAAGTACAGATGTACATTCAAGATGTGGACGATGTGACTTATTTCCATTACTTCCTCTCTACCATAAAAGGAGTAGTATAATCATGGTTCAACAGCTTGACCCCAGGAACCATTTCGTGCTTCTATGACCTAGTTGATAGATTCGTTAGCCAGTTCATTGCCAGTTGGAAGGAGAGGCGAACCAGTATACGTCTCTCCAAAATCAAACAAGGGCCACAGGAGTCCCTGGCAGAGTTTGTTAAATGCTTCTATCAGGCTCCCAGATCTGGAGGACGGGGTAGCGTATGCCTCCTACCGAACGGCTTGAGAAGCGGGCAGCTCAAGTTCTCTCTCACTGAACAGAAGTAGACCACCTTAGCCGAAGCTCTAAAGAAGGCCGCAGACTTTATCCGCGCCACTGAAATATGTGCTGACAGTTCAGATGCCCTAAAGAAGGTAAAGCCCCTGTGGATAATCGAGGGGACAGAAATCATAGCCTAAGGGATAGGAGACCATGACTTGAGGTGGTCGACCCTCGGTTCACTACAGATCCTCGAAGCATCCTCATGGAGGTGCAGGAACATCCCATGTTGCGATAACTACCGCCAATGACCTCAGCTTTAAAGCCTCACAATGCACGAAAATATTGCAAGTTCCACGAACAAAATGGTCACACAACGGCCGAGTGTCGTGATCTAAGAAAAGCCCTCCACGAGCTAGCAGATAAGGGATAAATAAACTGATTCCTAAAGAGGGGGCCGTGCTTCCTTCGAAGGGAGTGTGAGCCCATGCAACCACAACCCTGGGATGAGGATTGCTCAACGGAGGTCGTAGCTACCATCGCCAGGGGTTATGCGGAAGGCATAACCCGGTCTGCTTGGAAGGCACAGCTTAGAGGCATCCAATAGGTTCTCATAGCAAAACAAGGGGCTTGGGTTACAGTTTCCACGATGGTGTTTGACGAAAGGGAAGCTACTCGCTTCGTTTTTCCACACAATGATCCCTTAGTACTGGAGATGAAGGTGGCAAATGCGATCATATGAAGAATCCTGATCGACACAGGAAGTTCCGTGGACATTGTCACTTGGGATTATTTAAAGAAGCTGACATACTTGGGAAAAGACAATAGTCCATCTGGTGCATCCTATTCTGGGCTTCGAGGGGTGGGAGCTAAACCCCACAGGGATGATTCGTCTCCCTTTACATTTCAGCGATAAGATGAACGCCAGGAATCCAGAGGTTGATTTTTTAGTCATAGCCGTCCCTACGGCCTACAGCGTCATCCTGTCCGTCCTACCCTCCATAAGGTGAAGGCTGTCATCGCCCCCTACTTGCTTCAGCTCTAGTTTGAAGTTGATGATGGGAGTGTTGGAGTGATCCAAGGAGATTAGCGCCCGGTCGAGAATGTTACCTGGTGAGTATTCGTCCCCTGGTGGAAAGGACAAATAAGCAAGGGTCCGGCGGCCCATCCCCGACCGGCAAGAAGCCCAGGACCAAGCTACCTCCCATGGTCCCGAAGGCCTTGGTCGTCCACACCATAGCTTCCGCAGAGCCCGAGCGACCTTGCCCTGAGGCCGTGGGTGATGTGGAATAGATCCTGCTAGAGCGGGTGGAATAAAATTAGCAGTTAAAGGAGCGATAGCCACTCGACTACTAGGAATGGAGAGGAGCGAAGCATCAAAGGCAATGACGAGCGTCCCAATCGCACGGTCCAATTAGGTCAGGGGATAGAAGCCTCTATCCGCCACTCAATGATCTCCCTCCTTCGGCAGCACCGGGATGTATTTGCCTTCGGCCCAGAGGAGATGCCCAGTATCAACCCGACCGTCATGGAGCACAGGTTAAACATCAACCCACGACATAGGCCGGTCATCTAGAAGAAGTGTCACATGGGCTCGAAAAGGGTGGCTGCAGCCACTCCTGAATGTAAAAATTATTGGAAGTTGGGTCTATAAGGGAATATCAATACTAGGAATGGATCTCGAATGTTGTCTTGGTGAAGAAACCCAATGGCACTTGGAGAATGTGCATTGACTTCACCGACCTGAAGAAAGCATGCTCGAAGGACAGTTATATGCTCCCAAAGATAGACAGGTTGATCGATGCCACTGCCGAGCATGCCTTACTGAGCTTTATGGATGCCTTCTCAGGGTACCACCAAATACCCTTCTGCCTGGACGACCATGAGAAGATTACATTCATCATAGACAGAGGCCTACATTGTTATAAGATTATGCCCTTTGGACTAAAGAACATCGGGGCCACCTATCAGCGTCTCATTAACAAGCTGTTTGAAACCCTCATTGGAAAAACCATGGAGGTTTACGTTGATGACATGATAGTGAAAAGTATGATTGACGCCACCCATAGTCATGACTTGAGGTAGACGTTCAACATACTTCTGGCCTTCAGAATGAAGCTCAACCCCAAGAAATGTGTGTTCGGAGTACGTTCGGGAAACTTTCTGGGGTTCATGATCAGCAACCGAGGGACATAGGCCAATCCAGAAAAAATCAAGGCAATCTTGGATATGAAACCGCCACGAAACGTCAAGGAGGTACAACAGCTGATAGGGTGTGTTGCAGGCCTAGGCCGGTTCATGTCTCGATCGGCAGACAAGTGCCAGCCATTCTTTTGCATCTTACGGCGGCGAGCGGACTTTACCTGGGATCAGGAGGCCAAAGAGGCTTTCCATGCATTGAAAACGTACTTGGCTTGGCTGCCCAAAATAGCAAGTCCTCTTACTGGGGAAACCCTGCTGATATATCTGGCCGTTTCAGAACATGCTATCAGTGCAGCCCTCATAGTAGAGCGGGCCAAAGAACAACTCCCGGTGTATTATGTAAGCCATACCTTGGTCGGGGCTGAGCCAAATTACCTGATCATAGAAAAATTCCCTATGCATTAGTAATGACCAGCCAGAAGTTGCAACCTTACTTTGAAGCCCATAAAATCATGATTCTCCCTAACCAGCCCCTGAAGAACGTGCTCCAAAGGATGGACACGTCTGGTCAGCTTCTAAAGTGGGCCGTCGAGTTGTCGTGGTACAACCTTGTTTTTAAACCACGACAAGCCATCAAGGCCCAGGCCTTAGCTGATTTCCTAGCAAGAATCTCACCCCTACCGCTAACAATGATCCGCATCCTCGCCCCTGGAGTCTCTACGTCGACGGCTCATCTACAAAGGGCAGGAGCAGGGCCGGCCTCATCATTAAGAGTCTTGATAGAAGGCAGTACAAACACGCCTTGAAGTTTATGTTCAAGGCATCCAACAACTAGGCTGAGTACGAAGCCCTCATCATAGGAGTCGAACTATGCTACACCGCAGGGGCTGACTCGGTCTAAGCATTTTCTGACTCCCAATTGGTGGTTAGCCAGCTCAATGGGGACTACGAAGCCAAGGACGACACGATGGCGACGCACGTCCAGTGAGTACGCGAAGCTACCAAACTGCTAAACCACTTTGTGATAATGCACATTCCTCGCTCAGAGAACCGGCAGGCCGATGTGCTGTCAAAGTTAGCAAGCTCTTCCACAGATGGAAAGCCGAAAAATATCCAGTTGGAAACTCTGACGGAGAGAAGCATTGATCCACATAATGTGCTATGGCTGGACAAGAGCTCTACATAGATGGATCCTATTTATGCATACCTCGCTGACGGTACACTGCCCGCGGACCCAAAAGAAGCCAACCATGTAAAACGGCGATCAAAATTGGTTCATTCTATATAAAGGAATCTTATAGAAGAGGTCTTTCGCCTTACTCCTTTTGCGTTGTGTAACCCCAGAGGTGGGGAAAAAGATATTAGAGGAACTACATAAAGGAATTTGCAGTGCGCAGATCGGAGGTTGAGCCTTGGCGGTAACAGCTTTGCGCATCGGTTACTGTTGGCCTAGCGTACGTGAGGATGCTATGACTTCAGTGTGCACTTGCGATAAATGTCAGAAGTTTGCCCCCATACAGCAAGCGCCTATCACTCACATGACGGCCATTGTCAGTCCCTTACCATTCGCTACTTGGGGCATGGACATACTCGGGCCTTTTCCGAATGCAACGGGTTAGCACAAATATCTTTTTGTAGCGGTATACTACTTCACCAAATGGATTGAGGTCGAAGTCGTCGCCTCCATCACTGCAGCTGAAGTGTGAAGGTTCATATGGAAGAACATCATTACTCGCTTCGGCATCTCTCGCACCATGATCTTTGACAATGAATGGCCGTTGCCTCCATCACAAGCCCTTAAGGATCGACTTTAAGTCAGCAGCTATGAAGCCACTCACTACGCCCAGCTCTATAGCATCGTTAAGCAGCATGGCGTAGAAAGTTGCTTGGACCATCTCAGGAAGTTCAAAGTCGTGCGCTGCCTCCTTCGCATCAGATAAAGTGAAGCACGGACATAAGTCCCGGTAGTCATCCGGGAGTAGGTCAGGAGGGCGTGTAGCACTCCTCCAGTGTCACTTAAAGGATTTCCTTACAAGGTCAGCCATCTCCCTGATATCATGAAGAGGAGGAAAAGCCATCACAAAGACGATGGGCTGACGGTCCCCTTTCTCTCTTCCTCTCCCTCTCCCTCTCCCTCTAGAAGCTCACGAGTATGCTCAAGTGATTAACCTAAGGAGCAATAGCCCACCTTTATGGAAAAGCTCCAAAGGATAAAGGGACATATTTCACATTCCGCCTGACTACTCAATGGACTCAACGTACAGGCAAAATGTGAGGGGCTAAGTGATTAGGAAAATATGATTCCCCTAGCAGGCCCACCGCCGACCCGCCATGGGCCAAGACTCAACCACAGGAAACCGGCCCATAGCGGGACCCTTGGGGCTTGACTAGGGGTCCAAGTGGTGTATAGTGGCCCAATTAATGATCCCTAAGATGCCCTTATTGTTCTATCCCCATTATAGGGGGCTATAAATACTCACCTACCTATCTCGAAAAAAGGGGTTGGAAGTCTTATGTGTATAACTAATATTACCCTCTCTCTATGCACTTTGACCTAGACTCTTGACTGACTTGGCCATCGGAGAGGCGTTCCCGGCCCGCGCCCGGGGGTGCCTTTTTTACAGGTTGAGCTTTGGAGGAGGTGGATGCTAATTATTGCTCACGTGCCATCTGGTAAGCCTGTTCTTTTATCTCACGTCATCATCCTCAACACCCCCACTAGAACATTCGAAAACAAATAGCAACCCAAATAGCTCATACAGCCTCTTCTTACTGCCAAACTCCATCAACACTAGGTATACATAAATCTCTTTCATAGACTAAACAGGATAGCGAAAAAGCTTTGAAATTAATCATAATTTGAAGGGATTAAGAACCACTCACCTTGATTCCAAGCTAAAGGACTCAACTCTTAGGCTAAGGGGGTGAATTAGGGCTAGGTTCAAGCCTCTCCTTCGTCACTGTTCATTGCCATGCCTTGTTCGTCCTCCTCCCTTACATCTGCTGCTGATGCTGCTGTTCACGTCCCATTCCCCTCTCTCTCACCCTTTTTGCTCACTCTGCCTTCAACTCGACCATCAATGGTCATGGTGCTTAGGGTTTTGAAACCCCGACCCGTCTCCTCCTACGCTAGAGGCTGAGCGATGCCACAGCCTGGGGCAGCTACCGCCTAGCCAATCGCCGCCCGTCACCTGTCTCCGGTCTCTTCCTTAGTCCTCTCTCTCTCTCTCTCTCTCTCTCTCTCTCTCTCTCTCTCTCTCTCTCTCTCGCTCTGTGTGCTCGCCTCCCTCTCTTCTAGTCTGCCCCTGAGAGCAGGGCCGAAGGGCTGAAACCCTTCCCCTTCTCGATTGAGACCGGGGTCTCAAGTGCCCCCTTCTCTTTTCCTTTTTTTTTTTTTGTGTTCCTACTTGTTAAACCAAAAATGCATTTGGTTCTAATTAATCTAGCTTCAATTGATTTCGACCCCAAATATCCTAATTTAACTTGCCAAATTTTGCATAATTACGCCTCGGCCTAACTTTTAACGGACACAATAAGTTCATGTAATCACGAAATAAATTAGAAAAGTTTTTAAAAATTCTTCTAGTAAATTATTACATTCAATTAGCACGCAAAAATTAGTCTAAGATAGCTAATTCAATAAAACATAGTTAATAAAAATATTAATCTAAATAGCAAGTCCAAATTAAAAATCACCATTTATTACAGGGGAACCATAAGTGAATTGGATGCTAATCACTAGTTATATCAGGGTCATGGCATGTCTAATGATTTAATAAGCATTTATGTTCTTAGAGATCATCGGTGTATCAGTAAGACCTTCATATTAGCAATGAAAATCAAATATGTGTACCTTCTCAAGATTGTCTCTATTCTTTACCAATCAAGTCAACTTCTACTAATATATTAATGAGTGTCCATCTAAATTAAATTTCAATACGATAGATCTTAGTTTAAAGTTT
>JAKOGI010000582.1:345000-475000 GCA_029747015.1 Carnegiea gigantea | reverse complement strand
GATTCGGATGTAAATATGGAGAGATTAAACTCCGATAATGGTTCCACGATTATTGACTGCATTCCCCCCACAATGTTACTGGCCTTCATCTTCTCTCTTTCTCTGTCTCAACTTTCTCTCTTACTTTTGCCTTTTCTTTATGTGGTGCAACTTACAGCTGGTGATGGTTACGAATTGAAGCTTAGCGTAGGGATGGGGCCTTTATATACTACTGCTGGCCTTTTCTATTCTTTTTTTTTTAAAAAAAAAAACCCCTTTTGGCGAGTTGCATTTTTTTAATTAAAACCAATAATTTTAAAGTAGTCGAGACTGGAGTCAAACAAGGAAGGCGCAACGCAGTAGGACCATATACAGGACACGCTCCACCGAAACTATGGATCACAAGTTTGACCGTTTGACTTCAAGGCAGGCAGCCTGGCACAGCCGCTTGGGGTATTTATTCTTTAATTAATTGGCAAAAATTTTACAATGGGGGTAATATTTATGGATTTAGGTTCAAATTTTACGTAGATTGTGTTTGTTTGGGGTGAACAAAAATAATTTTATCATTTTATGTCATTTGGTAAAAGGTAGAGAGGAAAAATATTTTTAGGGGAAAATGATTTTGCCCCATCTAAAGGAAAATATTTTTCATTTGAAAACCATGTAAGTTAATTTTCAAGGGAGGAAGACTAAGGTGGATTCGTGATGTAAAGCAGTCTCCAGAGCTTATAACTTGGCTGATTTTTCTCTCTAACTTGTTGTGTTAGTCTCTCTATGTCGTCTTCCTATAGCTCTTACTATTGTTTTCTTTTGTGTGTGTGTAGGGTGAAAGTAAACTTAGCCCTTGCTATTGTTAATGCTTGTATTTTTCATTAACCCACACATTACTTAATTAAGCATGAAGATTTTACTAGATACTCCTATAATCTTCAATAACTCACACATTATCCAATTTCATGTGTGGATATTAGTGGATACTTCTATTCATGAATAATATAGAAAATGTTCATAAATTAATTTATCAAAAGTGTTCATAAATTAATCTCTACTAGAAATTAGTTTTCTGTCTACCAAAATGAAAAATGTGGAGAATTCATTTTTCTTGGAAAACCATTTTACATAAAAAAATAATTTTTCAGGAAAATGATTTTCATTCCAACCAAACACACCCTGATATTTTGTCATTTTTTTTTCATGATAAAAGTTAAAATGAAGATATAATCCGGCTGATGACATCATTTCGCATAAAATATTATAAAATATAGAATAAAGTAATTACCAGATCGTCAAAAAAAAGAAAAGAAAATTGGTCTCCCAAAAACAAAATAACCCACACAATAGCGGACCATGCCCACATACACTGTAGCACGTAGCACTTGATTTTTCTTTTCATAGATTAGGGCTCAACTGGAGTATTCCTGAGGTATGCAACTTTCGGTAATTAATTTTATTTTAAGTTGACCATATATTTTGTTTCAAGACACTTATTAAATGTTTTATCTCAACCTAGATTAGTCTATTATATAATTTAAAATATATAAATTTTTATAGTTATGATTAGTTAACAATTATAGACCTTTAGTATCTGTCAACAACGTTGATGAGTAAAAATGACACTCTAGCTAATGGGATCAACCCTACTCATGAAGATATGCATATAACACATTTATGCAACTATGAAAAACTATGACTGAATAGATAATCTCACACAATCGCTACAAGAAAAAGACCAAATAAAAATGGAACAGCGACGAAAAAAGTCTTATCAGCGACGAAATTTTGATTTCAGCGACGGAATTGGTGACAAAAAATGGTTGCCGGATTTTGGCTCGTCGCTAAGTACCTGGCGACGGAATTATGAAATTCCCTCGCCATCAACGACGGAATCAGCGACGGAACCTGCGACATACCTTTTTTTGGCGGGGAAAAATTAACGGGGCAGGCAGCGACGGATCTAAAAAGCGGATATTCCATCGCTAGGGGCGACGGAACTCCCTATTCGTCACTGGTTTTTGCCCCCAAAAAAATAAATTCTTCAGTTCCGTCGTCAATCCGTTGCTAATTTTCTAATTTTTCAAAATAACAATGCTTGTTTTTTTATCGTATCTCTTAGTACATACATTTCAATCCCTGCAAAAAATTTACAAGGAGTATTTACTCTATCAACATCCAATGGCTTCGAGTATAACTTCATTCGAAGCGTTCTCAACAATTCCAAGCCACACAAAGGTGAAATATCACATTCAAAGCAACACTTCAAACCAAGGGTTTTGAATTCACAAAGCACAAGTCCCAAACAAAGTGTCTACATGTCACAAACTACAAATCCAAACAAACCAGAAGTTAGTAGTAATTAAAAGTAATGTTATGTTTGCAGAAGAGGGAGAAGCAAGTGCCAAATGGAGGGGAATGAAATAAGCACCAAGGGAAGGGGAAGCAAGCAGCAAGAGGTGTACTCCATGGAGAACCAAGCATGGGAGCCACCAGTTGAGGGAAAACTGTAACCAACTCAATCACCAAGGTGAGGATCATCATCTTCCTCATCCTTATCCTCATCCTCATTATGTTGTGAATTATGAGTAAATGGTGACTAAGATCCCGAGCCAGAAGCTTGTTGCATTTGGAAGAAAGCTTGCAGACGCCGATCGATGCTCATCATTTGTTGGCTCAGTTGTTGGTTGCTTTGCATGAGCAATTTGTTGGATTCCTCCAGTTGCTTGCATTTTTTCATAAGTAACCGCTAGCTTTCAACTTGTGAAGTTAGTTCAACCCTCAAGTTGGTTACTACACCTCTTAAGTCATTGAGCTCTTGTTGCGAGGGCGTATAGCCGGTACCTGCTGACAGGCATTTAAATGAAGTACGCATTAGTATTACAATTAAGTAAACTTATCATATAACCATATTTATTGAAACTTTAATTTGAAAACTGTACCAGCTCTTTGATTAGGATTGAAGTAACCGGATTTCCTAATATTGACATCCTCATCGCCAATGCTATAAATACACCCCTTCTTGTTCTTGTACATCTTCACCCATAACTCATTTGGGTTTGGAAGTGGCTGATTTGGATCTTGAGAAGTGACATCCCCGATCCCTTGAGAGTTGATAATATTTTGAAATTCACGTTCAAAGGATTCCTACAACATCAGAACATGCACAAGAAATCATATATATTATAATTAATGAAAGTAAAGTATACAAGTTAATATTAAACTACCAATAAAGATTGAGAATAGCTAATTGCTTACATGTGTTTGTTCTGATTTCTTGTCAACCTAAGGGGCATCTTCTTTGCCATGGAATTTGTGAGTGCGGCTGAATAATTTAACAATTGTGGGCTCCGTCCCAAGTTGTTCCCTCTACGTATGTGCCACACAGAATTATGTCAACCACAAGCCAAACCACAGTATTAAAGTTAAAAAAATACATAGCAAATTCATTTACCAGACGCCTCCTATGCTCATGCATAGGAATCGAGCAACAGGTGTGGAGAGATGGGCCGCTACTTTCTGGAGTACCCAATCGGTTCTTCTGGGCTGTTTCACGCAGTTTCTTATAACCTTTGTTCACCCAGTATTGTTGAAGTCCGTCCCGTTGAGCATCATTGAGCCAAACAGGCTTCTTCTTATGCTTCTTTGCTTTGCCAAGGAAGTCTCTCGAGCATGTATTGTCTCGGTTTTCAAAATTTTTTCTTATACGATCCTCATGGACCGGATCCCAAGTAAACCACTTCTACAATTATATGAAAACAACAAACACATCAAAAAATACAATAGTAACTTATCACGTTCACACAAACTGTTAATATGTAGGCACTGTAGTTACCTTGAACTCTCCAAACCACAAATCCCGTACTGATTTGGGCACTTCACCCCAAGTAGGCCAAGCTCCGATATATTTACGTTAAAATATGAGCGAAATCCTACTAATAGCACGCTCATTAGGGAGAAATCTAATTGAACATAACACATCAAATTGATTACTTGTGATGTAAAATAGTTAAAGTTTATAGCATATAATAATTGAAGACTTACCCATTACCATCTGACTCAATTTAAGTCTTTGCTCAAGTGCTCCCATAACTAGATTGTAGTTCACTTTCTCCAGTTGCAATGTGGTCTTGGGACTGGTTTGTGTTAGGGTGAGGAGTACACTGCACAGTGTTGACAAAAGGTGGGTTTGAAGGAATGTTGTAGGCAAATTGGCTGTACATGGTGCTTTGATTGAAAATGTATGAGGTCTAATGATGGAAAGCCCCAAATGAGGGAGACATTGATCCTGAAAGACCTAGTATGTAACCAGCCATGGTGGCTCTTAGGTGAACTGGGATATGAGGTACCTGAGGGGAAGATGGATCAACATCCATTACGGTTGGATCTACGGCAGAGCCCCCACACCCTCGAGTAGAGGACTTACCTCGACGAGAACTGGAATCCATACCTAAAATAGGTGACAACAAATGCAAGTATAAATGTATAATAATTGCACATATCAACCGTTTACTCAGACATCATAATACGTAGGTAACACATATTTTCAAAATTCATTCATATAATAAAAGTAAAGTCTCAACCAATAATTTTCCATGCAAAGTACTCAAAGACATAAGAATTTATTAGCACTCAATCATCTGTATCATCATCATCATTGTCATCGTCATCGTCATCATCATCATACAAATGCAAATTTTCCTCTACTTCATCTGTTTCATCACCATCATCCCACTCATCCTCTTCATCACCCTCATCATCCTCTACCTCATCTATCTCGTCATTAACCTGAATGAATAAAAACCCCATTTCATCATTAATCTCTTCCGGTGGTGCACTTTCATCCACTAATGATGTAGGGATAGCATCATTCAGAGGTTCAACGATTTTCGTCATGTCCGTTTGTTGGTAGGCAGTAGGTAGAGTGTACTGCTTATCCACTCTCGCCCTAGGTTTGGTTGGTGTAACAACAAGCCAACTGGCTCTATCCCTTGAGTAATCTGCATGTGGCATGAAGTATACTTGTGATGCAGTATTTAGAAAGATGAATGGGTTGTACTTTCGATATCTCCTTGTACGGTGTACCTCAATAAGCTTGCTTAATTTATGAGATCGTGTCCCACGATTCAATGTGGGATCAAACCACTCACAACTAAATAGCACACATCATTTAAGTGGTTCGCCCATATACTGAAGTTGGACAATATCCTTAAATACGCCATAATAATCATTTTCAATACTGGCTTCCCCTGTACCACAAACACCAACACCACAATTATATGTTCTCTTCCCGATGCTGCAAGCTTCTGTGTGGAATTTGAATCTATTAACTCTATGTACCGTCCACATCGACACATACGGATTTGGCTTCGTAGCCAATTGTGTTAAGTAGCAATGTTTGTGGGTGTCGAATAGTTGAATATAATGCACCTAAGTTGACATAACATGTAGTTTTAGTTAATACAATGCACCTAACTGTTATATTAAAATTATGAAGGAATGAGTTGTAATACTTACATTCTGGTTAGACCAATCTGCAAAATGAGCTTCGATAATGGTGTCAACCTCAGCGTCGCTGACATTGGGACGTGCAATTTTGACTTGTTCTATGAAAATTCTGTCACATTTTATGAAGGCCATTAATAGACTTGCATTCCAAATGATAATCTAAATTGGAACTTAAGGTAGCACTCACCCTATATAAGGTTTAACTTTATTAATAGCACATGAAGATGGGCAGCAATATATTTGGCATCTGTGAGATACCTTGATCTTTCCCTACCAATAGCGGTCCCTTGCGGTTCAAACACAGATAGAGTTGGGAAATGATTATTATATTCATCGTCATCCTCATTTCTCCTGCATCTACTGCGCATGGAGGGCACATTAGAGCCGAAGTAATAAGAGGCGAAGAATGTCCTCTCAGCTTCTAGGTATGCTTCTGTGATTGAGCCTTCAGGACATGCTTGTTGCTTTATCTTTTTCTTCAATCGGCCAAAGAACCTAACAAATTCACAATTGCATTCACTTGTAAGTGATGCCACATATAAGAATTGAGATAAGGTTTCAGCGAGTACAACCTACTTTACCTCTCAAATGGATACATCCATCGGTATTGTACTGGACCATCAAGTTGAGCCTCTTCTGCCAAATGCACTGGCAGGTGCTCCATTACATTGAAGAAGCCAGGAGGGAAAATCGTCTCCAACTTACACAAAATGATGACAATGTTCTGATGCATTTCCTCAAGCAAATCCTCTTGTAGTATTATTCAGCATACGTTCTTGAAGAACTGACTTATCTCAATGAAAGGTTTCAACACATCATCTGGGAGCGCACCAAATGCAATTGGTAAAAGAGTCTTCATGAACACATGACAATCATAACTTTTTATGTTGTTGAACTTTGCCTCATTAGGGTCCACGATATTCCTCAAATTAGAGTAATATCCATCAGGCATTTCAAGTTCCTTTACCTATTCATACAACTCTCTTCGTTTATCTACAGGAAGTACGAACTTTGCTTTTGGTTTAACCAACTTACCACTTGGGCCTGGATGTAAATGCAATTCTTGTCTATCACATATTTCTGCAACATCTATTCTTGATTTGGTGTTATCCTTTATTTTTCCCATTGACATTCATAATAGTGTTAATGATGTTTTCGAAGAAGTTTTTCTCAATGTGCATCACATCCAAATTATGGCGGAGCAATTGGTGTTGCTAATAAGACAACTCTCAGAATATGCTCTTCTTCATCCAGTTGTGCTCATTTTCCTTAAATCGTGGTATGACAAAGCCAACCATTGGGTAATCTTCCACCTCGGTATAAAGTTCTTCTCCAAATAAGCAGCAAGAAGGACCCCCTGTAATAATTCTGCCTTTCCTAAATGTTGTTCTATTTCTTCTTAACGCATGATTCCTTGGCAGAAAACACCAATGATAATCAAACCATGAGAATTTACCTCCATTTCTCAATCTCAAAGCCTTTTGCTATTTCATACATACAGGACATGCCAATTGTCCATTAGTACTCCACCCAGATAACATTCCATACGTAGAAAAATCATTGATGGTCCACATAAGTGCAGCCTTCATCTGAAATATATGCCTCGTAGAAATGTCATATGTCTCAACTTCAACATCCCATAACTCTTTCAACTCATCAGTAAGAAGTTGTAAATATACATCTATTTTATTCTTAGGATTTTTGGGGTCGGGGATCACACAAGTCAAGAACATAAATGGTGTGGTCATACACATTTCAGGGGAAAGGTTATAAAGTGTAACTACCACCGGCTAAATAGAGTATGATTTTGAAGACAAAGTGTAAGGATTAAATCTATCAGCACATAAACCAAGCTTCACATTCCGAGGTTCAGAAACAAAATCAGGGTACTTGTTATCAAAATGTTTCCATGTTGCCCCATCTGATGGATGACATAAAACACCGTCCTTACGCCGATGCTCATGATGCCATCTCATGTGCTCTGCAGTACTTCTTGATGCATACAACTTCTGCAATCGAAGTTTTAACAGTAAGTAATGCATCCTTGAGTATGGCAATGGATTTTGATTCCTTTGTTGGGACCATTGCCTCTTCCATCTTGAATGTCTACAGAACTTGCACACATCCAGGTTTACGTCCTCCTAAAAAAATAGTATGTAACATTTCCGGCAACAATCAATTTGGACCACATCGTTGCCGAGATCTTTAACAACCTTCTTCATTTGCCCATAGTTGTTTGGCACACGGTTATTAGGTGGACACATCTCTTTCATTAGTTGAACAATTTCATTGAAATGGTTTTGTGGCATGTTATAATTAGATTTGATACTCAACAGTCTCAGCGCAACAGAGAACTCACTGTGGGTGGAACAACTATCATATAAGGGTTATTGAGCAGCTTGAATCATATTATAAAATGGTTCTCGACAAATACTTGACTCCTCTTCCCTTACATTTTGATTTGCTATTGTAGCATCATCAACCATGTCCGCCATCCAACCTACGTACGATTCATAGTAGTCATTATTAATATGACTTGAACCTCCAACTTCATGAATTTCACCGTTTGAATGCTCAAAATTATATTGCTGAGGTTCTATTTCCCCATAACTTATCCAAAACCAATACCCTTTCACAAAACCCTTATACATAAGGTGCTTTTTGACCTCATCAGGTGTCAAGTACACCCTATTTCTGCATTTAGCATAAGGACATCTATACTTTTCCCCATTCAGAAACTCTATCTGTCTACGTGTAAATTCATTGAATTAGTTTACTCCATTTAGAAATTCTTGCGTATAACCACTACGATCAGGTAGTAATTTATTATACATCCACCTACGATGTGGATAACTATTCATATTCTGCTTAAATAACAATAACTACATAAGTTATTGGATAAGAATTAATTTTAATTAAAATTATAATAATTACATAGATTACTTAATTATATATTACATATGTTTACTTATAAATTTCTACATGCACTAAAAAAAAACTTTTAAATTTCTATAAATATACTTATATTCTTATGAATTTTACAAAACTAATAATTCATCTAAAGTTGAACACTTTATTCTACCAACTAAGCAAATTTCAACTTAAAATTACCAAATCTAGGTTCACATTGCAATGGGCAAAATCTTCAGACAAATAAGAGTTACAACTTCATATGAACATCACCTTTAAACAAAATTATAAACGAAAGCATTTCATTCCACCAACATATCAACTTTCAACTTCACATTACCAAATCTAAACCCTAAATTACATTGAGCAAAATCTTCAACCAAATTAGAGCGATAACCTCACACAAATATCACATTTCAACAAAATGATCAATTATAGCATTTCATTCCACCGACATATCAAATTTTAACTTCAAACTACCAAACATAAACCTTAAATCAAATTTACCAAAATCTTGTAACAAATTAGAGCAATAACCTCACATAAATACCACATTTTAATAGCATTATCAATTAAAGTATTTCAGTTCATCAACATATCAAATTTTAACTTCAAACTACCAAACCTAAACCCTAAATCGCATTTACTCAAATCTTGAACCAAATTAGAGTAATAATCGCACCCAAATACCACATTTCAACATAAATATGAATTAATTATGAAATTCTAACAATATAATACAAAAATTTATAGAAATTACATCAAATTTAGTTGAAAAACTTATCTCAAATTTGTTGAAAACAACCGACAAGAGGGGCAGGGGAGAGCGGCCGGTGGCTACCGGCGGTGGGCGGAGGACGGCGACAACGGAGGACGGCACCGGCGGTGGCTGGTGGCGCTGGCAGTGGTCGGACGGCACTGGGCAGCAATCGCCTCTCTCTCTCTCTCTCTCTCTCTCTCTCTATTTCCCTTTGTGTCGAGTGAGTGAAACCAGACCGAGATCTGGTTTCACTTAAACGGGCTGGCGACAGAAATTCCGTCGCCAGCCCTAATTTTTTAAAATTTCAAATTTTTTCTGTTTGGGCGACGGAAATTCCGTCACCTAAATAAAATTCTTTTTTTATTTGGGCAGCGGAAATTTCGTCGCCAGTGGTGAATTATGGCGACGGAATTTTGTATCCGTCACCAAATTTGTCATATACTCGATCTTTTTTGTAATAAGGTTTTTCCGTCGTTACATTAGTCCGCCACTGAATTCCGTCGTTATGTTGAATTGTTCTAATAGTGAATTTATAACTGTAAAATCCTTCATTATGTAAACATAATATCTTAATTTAATGCTTGATAATGATTGTTAAGTTAAGATAAGATAGTTGAGAAGTATTTTGTAGCAAGACATATACCATTTTACTTTTTTTTTCCTCAACAGTTCAAAGGAGATCCACATTTTCTTATAAGAGCAATTTTTATATTTATTGGAATGCATGGTTTTGTTTCCCGTCTTTTACTTTTTTTTTTGTGGCTAGTTTTATGCATGCACATAATTTAGAGATAATCAAGTCCTATTTTCCTCATAATAATTAGACATCTTATCACTAGATTATTCTCAAGGATACTGCAATGGCTTGAATTTTATTGATGAGCTTAGTTGAATAAGTGATAAAGTACTTGTATTAAATTTTATAATAATTGAGTTTTGAATTCACCAATCCATCTATCTAACAATATTTAAGAGTGAATGAAATCACATACAACAATGACAACAATAACAACAACAAAAACTTCTAATGTGGATTCTGCTTGAGCGGGCTTAGAAAATTCAGGTATACGTGACGTTACTTATGTGAGTATCATTACTTCTAGAGAGACTAATTCTAAGAGACCTACAAAAATTTTAGAGATTAGTATTGGAAATCTTTTGATATGCTTCATGTAGCCAAAAACAATAGACAATATAAACAATGGCACTATACATATAATACAGATAAGCTTGTACTAGTGAATAGCACTATCACTATGTGATATGATGCCAACCCACGCCAACACACAATAAATAAATAAATAGCTCGGAAATTGAAATACATTAAATGCAGGCTGTGCAGAAGTAGAAACCATACGCCAATAGACCATATGCACTCAAAGAGTAAAAGAAAAGGTAAATAAGTATCAAACTATATAAGATCTACAACCTTAATCTTGGCTCTTTGAAGACTCCTATTGTGAGCCATGTGTTTTAATAATCCTGAATTCTTTAAATCATGTGTAATCATTTCGTTCCAACTCTTTTTAGATCTAACTCGAGCTCTTCTAATCCTCGTGAGCTCGTTCTTTTCACATCTCCTCACTAGTGTCTCTATACAATTTTTGAATATGAGCAAATCATCTAAGTCTAACATTTCTTATCTTGTTCTTTATAGGTGTTACTTCTACTTTGCCTCTAATCACTTCAATTAATCTTAATCCTATTCAATCTCATATATCGATACATTCAACAAATCATCATCATCTTTACGATCATCACCTTCTGGACTTGGGTCTTCAAACGTTCAAATGATTCTTCTCGCCTAGCATGTAAGCGATTGCTTGTTTAGTACCGTCAATTATGCAACTCAACATTGTTGGTGCCTCTGAAATTTATTAGTTTGGATGATATTGATGAAATTGATATGCCTTTTCTAAGTATATAATCGACGGGGCATGTACTTACTTGATTCGCTGTGAAAAAAATGCAATGGTACACGAGTTGATCATCTAAGAGTTCTATAAAAATTCTACCCGTTTTCCTTCTCTATGTTCCGTCCTGCTGTCGCATAATTGATTAGGGCATGGGCATGATCCAATGATCATCCATCCAAATCAGGTGTCCAATTAGGTAAGGTCTCGTTCTGTTCTCACCTTTTTTTTCCCAAAATAAATTTACTTTAATTTAAAGAAATAGGTTGAATTCAGTTCAATTCAATTTACAAAAATTAGATCGAATTGGTTGCTCAAATTAGTCGGACCAAGAATCGATTAATGCAACGGTCCAACAAATTCAAAGACTCGCCCAAATACACTTGTCAGTTCGGACTGGTGGATTAAATACGGGTTCAAATACGGGTCAGGTGTATTTGGGTTCTCATGAAATATGGGCCGGGTATATTTCGTGTTCAGGTCAAATACAAGCAGGTCCAATTTTGAGAATTTTGGGTCGAACCAATGAATTTAAAGCACTTTTTTGTGAGTTATTTTTATTTTGTTAAAATTAAAAACTCAACATATTTATTACTCAGAGTTTTTCTATGTTTAAAGGAAAAGTATATTAATTGTAATTTCTTAGAATAATATTAAAAATAATCAAACTTTTCATTATGAGATATGAACATCATATACGGGCGGACAAAGAATATGAAGTAGGGTTGGATAGGTCCACCCCTACGTTAAAATAAGGTCGATAAGGATTAGGTTATCTATGAGCCAACTCCGCTAGAGAATATTGCGTCTTAGAGATTGTGCCAGCTAATAACTCATTTAATAATTTGATATTTTTGTTAAATAACATATCATTCCCTAAAATCAGGTAGATTTTTTTAGTGGGTAAGCCCATATAAAGTATGTTAACGGCTCGAAAGCATTTGGCTCGCCAATAATTCATTTAATAATTTAATACTTTTAATTATTAATCTACCGTGCATTGCCGAATCAGGTACTTTATTAACGGGTCAATCATAACATGTATACGGTCAACGCATTTCACACCACTTGCATCATAGTTCAAAATCAATTATAATAAAAATCAAATAAAAGCGAAGTACAAGATATTATCTTCCAATTATAAAGTCAAGAATTTAGACTATTACAGAGTAATTTATTCAAAATATAATTAGACATATTTATTTCACTAAATATATAAAGGTATGATTTGTGCATCTTTAGCATTTATCCTATTGTAAATTGATTTTTCTATAGAGTCACACTATTTCACCCATTATTTAAAGTTGTCATATTTATAAGTTGTGTATGATATTATTTTATGCGACTAGAGTTAGGAAAAAATGGTACTATTGTTTAATTTATGAAAAAATGTGATAGTTATATAACGTCTTTTTAAACCAATAACTATTAATTAATTTTTTTGAGCAATAAATTGGAGAAAAACAAAAAGGGATAATGTTCAGGTCAAGCGGTAGATTCAAATTTGGGTTGGCTTTGACCAGTTAATTTACGAATTTTTCGGGTTCAGTTTATTTTGAATTTGGGTCGAGAAAATCATGTTCAAAATAAAAAAGTTTCAGGCCATTTCGAGTTGTGCTAATTTTTGCCAAGTCTACACCCATACCATCAAACTGGGAAAATCTCGTGAAACCAGTCGACCTGTGTTAAGAAAATAATATTTGAAATTTGAATGTAGTATATGCGAAAGCGATAAAGGATGTAAATATTGGAGAATATAAAATACGATCAAAAAAGATAATTATAGAGGGCACATGACTTTTACATGGAAACTCAAATCGGGAGAAAACTACGGGCGTCACAACGGTACAAAATCCAACTATAATATGAGTGAGTACAAAACAATTTCAAAGCAAACGCTCATGAAAGAGATCAACAAAAGATATAAGTATTTCACAGCAAACGCCCAAGGAAGAGATCAATTATAACGAAAATCTCTCAATACTAACTCTTAATAAGATGTGGAATAGAAAAGAAAAGTGCCAAAAGGCACACCCAAGTGCCCCACACTAAACAAGGTTAAACAACAGCGTATTTATAGGGAAGTTCCAAAATACCAAGAATTTAACTCTAACCGCAAATATATATCTTGGCCACTAAGCATCATCTTCACCAAAAAAAAAGATATTCAATACAAAATATAAAAATAATATAATTTTCATAAAATAAAATATCTTCAACCACACAACTTGAAACTTGGTATCAAACAATCTTCATCAAAAAATTAAATAATTTAATTATTTCTAAAACCGGCAAAGGAATTTGGGACAAATCCCAACAACGTGAGATGCTTGTTCAACCCAGCCAAATTGTGATCGGATCGGGATTCCTAATTTCACATATCACATAAAAAAAATTGCCTTTTTTTCATCTTAGACCTTCACTTCAGCAAGACCGGACGATGACGATAATTGGACGGTAGAGGCACCATGGCCGGAAGATGATGAGGACGATTGGACAACAGAGGCCTCAGCCAAGAAGCAGTCTGCAGCTTGATTGTTAGCATGACTATTAGTATTATTCCCTGCTGCGTTCATCTTCCACGAACTGGGGTTTTGATGAGCAACTGAGCATATATCATGAAAGAGTGTATTACGGGAAATGATAGGTTTCTGGGTAATTGGCGACTTAGGGTTGAGGATAAGAAATTGCTTTGCCAGCTTGGTACTGATATTGAAGACATTCAGCACAGCAAAAAGACAAACTAGAAAGAAGAAAATATTTGAAGATAAATAATAAAAAATAAGAAAGCCACAAAAAGGTCCCCAACAATGATAAATTGAGTTATAGCACTATTTTAGGATTTTTTAGTAGTTTTATAGTGTGAGATATTTTAGATGTGTAGTTATGTCAGCCAATTTGAACAAATAATTGCGGGCCATACATAGAAACATTCATAGAGGGTCTATTGGACCATGCGGATCCAAACCAATTGAACAATACACCAGGCCAACTGAATTAAAGAGCGGATCGACTCGGTTAACATTAGTTAAGTTTAGCAGCAAAATAAATTTAATTTAAGAAAAAATAGACTTAATCCAGTCCAGTTCAGTTTAGTTTAACAAATATAAGTTCAATTTAGTTTAGAAAAATTCAGATTAAAAAGAGCATGGCCCGAGTGAGTTTGTCTATTTAAACATGTCCAAAAAGGGGGAAAAAGAATTGTTGATTCAAAACAATGTCCGAAATAATTAACAGATAAATACACAGGAATACATGTAGACGAAATGAACTGTCCATGCGACCACCAACGTCATCACCATTCGGTCTGGATTCCGAAAAAAGATCTTGGAAGACACAGCCAAATTGCCTCATCCCAACAAGCAAAGAGGTTTCATCAATTTGCAGCGCAATGCCTAAGTGTCCATGCTGTCTGCAACAATAGTATCACGTAGCACCTCTCTAAGTTCTTGATATCTTCTCCTTCAGCCTTCGCAGTACCATCAGAACGCCAGAATTCTGAATATCTGAGATAAACTCCAAAATTCAGAAATTCCTACATGATCAATCACCCAGCAAAATTGCGTTCCATCAAACAGAAATTCAGCTCCAGAACCTGAGTTCCTACTCTGCCAAAACTCAACAAGAAGATGGTACCGTTGTCCATAATAGTCAAACGGCATGAACTTTAATAAAAGAGTTAGAGTTTCTACCTCTAATGACACCCTGCCTTCCATGGATCTCTACAGTAATGCTTTTGCTCAGGTTGGTCAATTTCATAGTTCTGATTAGTAATATAACTTCATTCGTAGGTGCCAAATCAAGAAAATAGGGTTATATATTTGGAATTATGCTTATACTAATGAGAAGACACTACTAAGGGCCTGTTCTTTTCGTGGGTAAATAGGGTGGGTAAAAGGGTGAAGTACGTTGAAATAGGTTGAGGTGAGTTGAGGTATGTTGAAGTTAGTATTTTTTTTGAGGTGGGTTGAAATAGGTTGAAGTAGGTTGAAGTGGGTTGATGTTGGTTGAAGTGAGTTGAAGTTGGTATATTTTTTATGTGGTGGGTTAAAGTAGGTTAAAATAATAAGAATGTAACTAATGTGTGATAATTTATGAAGTTATCGAAATTTTGTGAAATTTTTGTTTATTCTTTTTTAAATTTTTATTTTTTATTTTTTATTTTTTATTTTTTTTTATTTTTTATTTTTTATTTTTATCTTTTATTTTTTACTTTTTATTTTTTATTTTTTCATTTTTATTTTTTCATTTTTCATTTTTTATTTTTTATTTTTTTATTTTTTATTTTTCATTTTTCATTTTTTATTTTTCATTTTTCGTTTTTTATTTTTTTTATTTTTTTTATTTTTTATTTTTTATTTGTAGTTTTTATTTTTATTTTTATTTTTTATTTCTTTTTTTTATTTCTTATTTCTTATTTTTTTAATTTCTTGGTTCTTATTTTTTATTTTTTATTTTTTAATTTATTATTTTGTAATTTATTATTTTTTTAATTTTTAATTTTTAATTTTTAATTTTTTATTCAAAAATAAAAATTAAAATTAAAAAATAAAAAATAAAAAGTAAAAAATAAAACAAACAACGTAAAAAATACAAAATAAAAAATAAAAAATAAAAAATAAAAAATAAAAGATAAAAAAATAAAAAATAAAAAAATAAAAAAATAAAAAATAAAAAAGAATGAACAAAAACTTCACAAAATTTCGATAACTTCATAAATTATCACACATTAGTTTCATTCTCATTATTTTAACTCACTTCAATCAACCACGTACAAAATATACCAACTTCAACGCACTTCAACCTACATCAACCCACTTCAATCTAGTCCAATCTATTTCAACCTACCTTTAAAAAAAATATCAACTTCAGCCTACCTCAACCTACCTCAATTTACTTCAACCGACTTCACCCTTTTCCCCATCCAATGTACTCACGAAAACAACACGCTCTAAATTCCATATGATACTTTACAAATTATTAAAATTATGAAGGGGGTTGGTTGAAGTTGCTTGAAGTGGATTGAAGTAAGTTGAGGTAAATTAAAGTGGGTTAAAGTTGGTATTTTTTTAAGTGGATTGAAATAGATTAAAATAGGTTAAAGTTGATAAATGTGAATTGACCCACGAAAAGAACAGTTCCTAAAAAAAAAGAGAATTCAGCAAGTGTAGATGTGCTGACGCTACTCATTACTGTCACCAGCCTACGCTGCACTAGCTTTAGCAGTTTCTTGAGAACTGTGTGCAGCTAATGTGATCCGTACCCTTCACTCCCACTCTAAGTCTTGCACACTCACAAGTCACCACATAATATGACACTCGTGTACTTCAAATTCAACCAAAACATACAACAATCTTAGTAAGGAGCCCGCCTGTACATCAGATCCACAGTCCACACTTGACTCTTGCCTGACTCGTCCTCAATCCAAACAGCATCTGTATATTCATGAATAAATACAACAAAACGAAGGCAATGACCGCATTTGAATATTTCTTGAGGTACGCTCATTTATAAGTTAATTACCAAACCAAACAAACCAAACTCTTGAAGTTCCTACATAAGACAGCATTTCTTTGGCACCCAGGAGAGGGCAATGTGTAGTTACCTCTACAATTAAGTTGCACAGTGGTTGTTTTGACTGGCACCTAGACATAAAAGGTGCTATTGCTATTACCTCAGAACAAAAAAACTGAAGGTTAGCAAGACATTTCTTCAGTTCAATATAGTTCAAAGTCAAAGAAATTGCTAACAGCCTAACACCAGCCCTTGATTTTAAAGTTCATGAACAAGCAAGAAAAACAAAGGCAAATATCATACAGTTCTATACTAAGTTACAAAAACTAAAACAATTCATAAAGACGATCAGGCAACAAAAGCTGGCTGTATCATTGGGCAGATGTTTGGCTGCTATGCAGTATGCAGCAGTTCAAAGGCTTAATATCCACCTTATCTAACAGGATCTGAGAATAGTTTGGTTCACCGACTATTCAGGGCCAAGATGGACCTACTTGTACCAAAATTTAAACACAAAGTTATCTTATATGAGCTTGTTACATACACATAATAACATTTTGCATAAGCCAACAGCAATTTCCCATTTACAGTTTTTTTTTTTGGGGGGGGGGGGGGGTTGGGGGCCTGCGGATGTTTGAAATATGTATATATGGAAAGATGGAAAAATACTCTTCTACAGACTACAAATACAGCAATAGAGAAACATGATATACGAGGAGAAATACAACTACAAAACTATACATACCACAGAATTGGTGAAAAAGAAATGGTGTTAGCATGTGACTATCTGGTGCCAAGACTGGCTTCAAACAAGTGGTCAGCTCTAGGATTAGATCAACTGAAAGAACCAGATTGAATCTGTAAAGCAGATGACCAGCAATATCCAATCATGTTTTGGCAACAGTCAGTTGGCTTTTCATGCCTTTAGTCCCACTGTCTGCTTTAGAAGTGGTTGCTGAAGAGCCAAATGCTCCCAAAGCATCCAAGAAAAACCTCTTGTTAGGCACAATGCCATCTCTGTCCATACACTTCAACAATTTCTGCAAAAGATCCTTCATGTCTGCCTTAGTGTAGGCCCTGTAGAGAAGCTTGTATGTTGAAGGATCTGGGTGGATGCCCAAATCTCGAGAACTTTCCCAGAGCAAGTCTGCTTCCATCGGCAGGTTATTCATGCAATAAACATCTAACATAGCATTTAGGGTTGACACTTTCACCTCCCTTTTAGATGCAATTATTCCATCAAAAGTTTCTCTCGCCCTTGAAATACAATCACAGAATCCATACATCATAATAACACTTTCATAAGTGATATAATTAGGTGTGTATCCCATATCAGCCATAGTCTTGAAAACACCCTCTGCTTTCTCCCTAAGTCGTGCTTTCCCATAGTTGATGATCATTGAATTAAATGTGGGAATTGTTGGCGTCTCCTTAGATCGCAACAAGCTCTTAAAGACTTGCTCCATCTTCTCAAATTCTTGTCTCTTTCCATAGGCATCAATCAGCAAATTGAAAGTGATTATATCAGGCTTACACTGATTGCTTTTCATGCGAGACAAAACAGATTCCATTTCTCTGATCATCCTATTTTTCCCATATGCGTCCATCACCCCATTGAAAGTGAAAATGTCCGGTGAAATTATGCTCTCTTCAAGATCTTTAAACAAAGCATTGACTTGATTAACATTCTTTGCTTGAGCAAAAGCTCTCAATAGAATGTTGTATGTCACGATATTTGGTTTACAGCGCTCCATACTCTTCATCTTCTCAAAGTACGCCAGTGCTTTGTCCACCGCCTTAGATTTGTCACGCGAATGTAGATGCGCAGTTATGAGGGCATTATAAACAGAAGTATCAGGTCGACACCCACTATTCCGCATCTCTGAGAACAGCCACATTGCCTGCCGGGTCTGACCTTTCTTGCCCATAACTGAAATCAATTTCGAGTACACACCATTGTCTGCAATATACCATCGTTGTCTCTGCATCCATCTAAAGACCTGAATACGAAATGCAAATGCTGTCATCAACATGCTTAATGAAACCCAATGTACAAAGCTTCAGTTGGAATTAACATCACAGATAGCCTTCCACAATTGGATTAACTCCAGCACTGCATACAGGGAAGCTCAAACACCTATTGTATCTAGCCATCAACATTTTCCATAATTCTTTCTTCTTTTTTTTTTTTTTTTTTTTTTTTTTTGGGTTCTATCAAAAGAACCAAGAGAAGTTCCTCTGAGCTGAAAATACTCAGAACAATGTCTATGAAAGATGATAAATGTCAATACCCAAAACCCAAATCACAAAGGTGAAATTAGAGACCAAAGCTTCCTCCTTTTTCAAGTAAATTTAGAAAATTCAATAATATCCCAATTTCAAAATTCTTCCTCCCTTACACCCTTCCCTGTTCACAGGCAATACCCAAAACTAACTCCACAATAAAATAAAGGAAAAAAAAGGAAAGATAAACCCCAAAAACCTTACAGATTCACAAAACAATTTCAACAAAGAGAAGATGAAGGCTGACCTCAAGGCATTGGAGCCACTTATCACCTTTACCCAGCTCTTCAAACAGCAAGAAGCAATGCTCCATTCTGATAAGTTTAACATACTTATTCAACGTTGAAACCAATGGCTTCTGATCACTGAAATTCCTCATAAGTACACGAACAAGCTCCCTGGCCTCCGAATTATCGCTCTTGGGAAGAGATTTCTTATTAGGTCGGGCAGAAACACAGGCTATTTTGACAAGTTTGAGAGATTTTCGCAGTGGAAGATGAGGGTGGAAGGCAACTTGGGAGCATTGGGACGTAGGAGAGAGAAAGGGGGTGTGGGTAAAACAGGTTGGGCATGGAGAGTGTTGGAAAGTACCAGTGGCTAGATTTGGTGCCATCTATGAATTTGCTCAATTGGGTTATCTGGGCTGTGGAGAATGTGAAGAGAAGCTGGAGGTTTTGCAGGGAAGGAGAAGACAGGATTGCAGTTCTGGGAGTGAGAGCCAGGGGAGAGCTAGAAGTGGGATAGCGGCATAGCGCTCAGAATTGAGAGCTTGGATGGATGTGATTCTTGGGCTAATCGGGCTACTAACAAAATAGGTATCGAATTTACATTAATACTAGCTTTTTACCGGTCCATTACACAATGAATATTATTTTCCGGATGATAAGTTTTAGAATCTTATGCTGTACCATACTAAGTTTTATGAATTTGATAATAATACTTTTTTTCTAACTTTATTTTATATGAAGTCACCTGAATTATATATACTTAAATTTTTGATGTGTAGTTTATCTTTTTAATCCTACTAGTAAAGAAGTTTTTAATTTTTTTTGTTTTAAGATATTATATGATTTGACATTATGTGATTTTTTAAGTTTAAAATAATTTTGTGAAATAATCATATTGATGGTAGGAGCAACGGAGTAAAGGAAAATCATAGTATTTTTAGTAATTTAATGTTGTCTTCTTTAAATTTGGACTTTATTTTTAAAAATACATCATATGGTAATGTAAAATGTAATGTATGAAAAAAAAAATAGTGTTAATATGAAATATTTAATAACATATCATATTTGTTATCTTCACTATCTATTATCTCCAACTTCCGTTCTCAGATTAAGTAGCCTGCAAAAGTAACATATGTTATACTAAGTTAGGTTTTGATTTTTCATTTGTTCCTAACTACTTATCATCAACGATGTGTTGTTAAATGCATGTAATGATTTTTTACATGCTTATACATTTAGTGAAAAAATACATGATAATATTTTTGTATTGATTTATACTTACCTACAGTGAGACATTTTAATTGCGGACTTCTGGTATATCTCATCTGCCTGGAGTTGCCTTCACAATATTGGAGGAATTTATTAATTGTTTTTATTTTACTCTCCGATTATATTTAATCGTAAGAATCATAATATGTTATGGTCTTTACATAATTAGAACTGATATTTTATAGGAGTTTACTAACGCTAAAAGATGTATAGTGCCAATTAGTCTTTTTTTGGGTAATTTGTAGTAGTGAAGCTATTTTGAATGCATACATACCATTGGTGAGTTGTTAGGCACTTCTTTGTAGATAATGTTTCTTGTGTGTCCTTTATAGTATTGTCATGTTTAATAATAAACCTCAAACCCTCTAACCTGTGATGCTGCAATTAAGTTATCCATGACTTAATACCAATTTTAGAAGATAAGCTCCTACATACTTCAGTAATTGTCCTTGCCTTTTATTTATAGTCATTGCACAACAAACATGAATAGGAAATTCCCTTCTTTTTAGTACGAATGGTCACTCTATTTCAGATGAGTGTAAAAAAATTATAGGGATTGTAACCTTAATTCTGATATTGATGTAGAAAAGAATAAGATTCTTCCATTTTATCCAACTAACGCTTGTGAGGATTCATTTTTGTATCCGTCCATAACTAAGAATTATATGGGGACAAAAATTTTCTTTCTGGTCAAATGACGACACAAAGTTAGATGAGGTACTGCAAAATTAAGTCCCTATTTATAGAAATTACAAATTAAGATAAACTCTAAGTAAAATTAGCAGCGGTCGAGATAGTGAGGTAATTAATTTTAAAAATAATATATAATATAATAATTAAAGGTGAGCATTAAAATGAAATAATGAGGCATCTAGCAAAGGTTATATAATATTAAAGATGGACATTCAAACGAAATATTAAGGTAATTTACCAATAAGAATAAATAAGCAAAAGATTAGTTAGCACATTTGAGACCAAATATCAAATTCATAGGGTCATGCATGTCATTTAAAACTAATAATAATCACAAAAGGTGCATTTTTTCCTAGAGATTCCTGCTGGTTTAATTATATTCATTATGCATGCACTTACTTCATATGTTCGTTGTAGATTATTTCAATAGTTTAACAGCACCTTTAATATTATTTAATTGTGATCATGGTCCTTTCAACTATTTGAACCATGGTTTGAATAAAAATAAATTTGATTAATTATTCTCATGATCAACAAAGCATGGGAAAATTGTTGACAATAGTAACCAAAAAAAAAGACAAGTCTTTGGCCTTAATTTTATCTCTTCGGTGTATAATTATTTAGGAAAAAACCCACAAAGAAAAATGAAAAAAATAAAAAAAGAAGAAAGAAGATTAGTAGCAGATGAAGAAATTTTAGTACACTTTGAATTTAAGAAAACTTTTAATGTTCTTCTGGGAGCAAGGGAGTACTACTAATTTATGAAGGCAATTATGGTCTATTGTGGGAATGCAGACAAATTACTCTTATATATTAATTTACCTATTAAATTTAAATTTAAATTTGGTAAAAGAACTAATTATACTATGTGATTTTTAAGCGCAAAATATAATCTCAAGTGAAATATAAATTGAATAAATCACTAAAATGTTTTTTTTAATATCGTGAATGTAAGCTACAAATGTGAAAAGAAACTAAATATCATACCAACTTAAAGTAGTTGTAAGCGAAATCCACAATCACATTAAGGTTATAATGTATTTTATATTATCTAAATCCAATTATGTAACATGCTTAAGTAATCAAGCTTTATAGTATGTCTGCATTCAAGTGTCAACTTATGATATATTCACTCAAAAATAAATATATAAAAACAAATATATTTATATTTAGATATCCAATATATGCTTACTTTAAAAATAATATTTAACACACTTCACTTTTTTTTTTTTAGGTAACATCTAAATTATTTCTTTGTTCTATATTTAAGTTTCTTAAGACAAAATTCAATTACTAATTAGTCATAACATATGAAAAAAATTAACATTAAATTGAATTAAAATTGCATTGATAACCTACATCTATCTTAATTACATGATCGGAGACTTTTATGTTACTATCCTACATAACATTCTTATCCCAAGTAGAACCTTAGATGGCATTTTATGTGACATCCCATGTGTCGCTCATACATGAGTTCAATTCAACTTTTAATATATATATATATATATATATATATATTATATATATATATATCTATATATATATATATATATATATATATATATATGATAGTACGGAATGATTAAGAAAACATTCTCGCGTAAGTAGTAGTATACTCACATGTTAAATGGGAGGTTATGGATTTAAATTTCAATATTTGCAACAATTAACTTATCTCTTCCTCTCTTACAAGCGAGAAAAGCCTACCTATTATTTTAAAAAAAAGATACAGAGTAATTAGATAAAAAATAGCATTATGAAAATAAGACATTTTAATAATAAAATTTAAAATGAATCAACCTTAATATATTGATGTAATTTTAGTATCATGTTATGAGTGCACATGTAATTTTTCTAACACATATCCCAAAGAAGAAAATAATTATTAGATTTTTTGGGTGCAGAAGAGGGGCGAAATTATTATTAGATTAATTTATAGTTTATTATTCTATTTGTTAATTATAAAATGTTTTTTTCCAATCATTCATGAACCTAAAAAATAGGTACTTATTTCTATTCCCCATCAAAATTTGTATTGAATCCCTTGCAAATTAATTGATGTAAATAAATAGCACACTTAAGAATTCAAGGTTGCAAAAAGGGGGACACCCTTTATGATTAAAAAAAATGTAATGGACAAAGATCAACATAAGTTTGCACAAACCCCAGAAAGAGAGAGAGAGAGAGAGAGAGAGAGAGCAGACCATGACGTGAACAAGGTAAAAAAGAACATCTACTCAACATCTACTCAAGAACATCTATGTAATGGACAAAGATCAACAAATAGAAGATGAACTGGGGAAGAACTGGCTATGTGTTGCAGGCTACTTCTAATCAATGTCATGACCTCCTTGTTTTCCTCTGGTCTTGGATTCACCTTGTCACCTTCCCTATGCTCATTGAAGCCTTGATCTCCATCATTCATGGGGTTAGAGAAGACTATGTGATGTGGTAAGGAGGCTTAAGGATAACCTTACTTGGAGAGTTGGAAAACGGAATAGAATACGAATTACAAATAATAAATGGGTGGAAGGAGAACCTTTTAATCTCAGTAGCTTGGGAGAAATGGGAAGGGTGGAGATAACTTCGTGGCTATCTTGCTAAATGAAAATGGAAGGCAATGGAATGTGAAATTAATAAGGCAGAGTTTCATAGGGGAGAATGCACAAAGAAGCTTAGCCATACCCATATGAAGTTCCTTGAGAGATGATGACATCTATTAGGGAAATTCTAGAATAGGGATGTACATAGTTACTTGACATAAAGGAAGTGAGGATATGAAGGAAAATATGGGCCCTACCATAACTACCAAAATGGAAGGTTTTCTTTTAGAAAGCCTGGTTCAATGCATTACCAATAGGACAGAATAGGGAAAAAAGGAAACTCGAACCTGATATTTGCCCTTTTTGCAATGAGGTAAAGGAACCTACCAAACACTTGTTCAAAGATTGTGAGTGGCTGAAGAGGATATGAAAGGAAGGAATGGGGACAATGGTAGAAGTCGATCATCTATTGGATTGGAATCAGTGGCTCTTTAATTGGCTCAATTTTCTACTCAAGTTGAAAGATGAGGTGAGATGGCAAAGAATAGTCTTTTTTATTCTAATCTTTTGGAAAACTTAGAGAAAGAGAAATGATATCATTTAGAGGTGTTGGTAGTTTAGAGTTTGCCTTTATATGGAAGCTTACCGGATCTTTGGCACTTGCTTGAAAATTGCCTATGAATGGATGACTACCAGAGTCACCGAGAGTTTCACGCCCGAAACCCACTGAGATGGCTAGGTTTATGTGAGAGAGAGGACAAAGAGTATGAGAACTAGGGAAAATGTTCTTTGCTTGAATGTATGTATTAACCTATAATGCACATACTCTTTTATAGAGGCCCACAACCTCAACCATCATCTATAAGATAACGGCATATTATAGCAGATTAATGCTGAGTTAATCCCTAATTGTAACTGCAATATCACTTAGTGATTATGGTACTTAATTGTAGCCGTTACTGGTCAACAGCTCCCCCCTCGGTCACAACGACCATGAGTCTTATATCTTGCTACCAATAAAATCCCTCACGCATATACTGGGAATTGAGCGTGCAACTAAAAACAAAATATCAATGTTATATCAAGTCACAATCTAACTGACATAACACTTTTACAAAACATCAATACCTCGAATCATTCAAAACATCACCAATGGCATACACTATCTCTTTTTGCCTGATATATCAATTGATTATGTACTGAATTTAATCGCCCGAGCTTGATATGATAATGAAGAAATTATTCTTCCTTGGACAATTAAAATAATCCATCTTAACATAACTACTTTCCTAATATGCCCTGCTGGACTGTATATATCTTGGCCCTTGGAAAAATACATTAAAATAGCAACATCATGCTTGGACTTCATATTATAACTCTAAGTTAAAGAGTATTGCCAATGAGGGTCACACAGTGACAAGGAAAGGGAACTCGCTTATCACTTATCAAATAGGTCGACATTTAGTACACACAATATGAGGGTGTGTCATGGCATACCTCCTATTAAGTTGGGCATGTCACTCTTCTATGCCATGTGAATCGTAAGTTTGGCTTTTACCTAAAAAATCAACCTGAGTTACTAGATCAACATACCCAATGTTAATCTCCACACTCAAGATTTAGCTATAAGGCTTCGATATGAAAACTTATTTCATATTTGACTCCCCCGAGTCTCATCTTAGTCTTACTAAGGCAACTATCCTCTTCATTCATACATCCCTAGTATGAGTAACCAATATTGCACACCCAGCATCAATATGACTCAGTCTCATCCTACCCACTACTTAAGCGTTAGGGCGATTGCCTATATGACTAGGCCAATCATAAGCCTGGTGACATTACAAAGTGCCTTATAATGTACATGTATATTTATAAACATTTGAAAAGAATATTTTCTTTTTTTCATAAATACTTAATACAAGGATAAGCATGTCCATTATACACTTAGATATATCCAAAAACTAAGTCCTACGTAGACCCAAGCTCATCAAATGGACTTTAAAAGCGTCTCTAGGAATAAGTTTAGTTAAATGATCAACTATCATTCTACTTGTAGATATATACTTAATGGCGACGCCTTTTTTTTTTTTTTTATGGCGTTTCGAACAAAATGATAACGTCTCTTGATATGCTTAGTCTTCCTATGGAACTTCGGATCTCTCGTAAACTGGATAGTAGTAGTATTATCGTATAACATCTCTACAAGATCATCAACTCTATAAGTGAGATCGAGATCCTGCAGAAAACTCCTTAGCCATATTGCCTTTTGAGTGGTAAGACAGCAAGCAACATACTCTATTTTCTTATTCGAAAGTGCTATGCAGTCTTATTTCTTACTGCACCAAGATATGACTCCCCCGCTCAGGGTGAACACATATCTTGAGGTAGACCTGGATTCATCCAGATCACCACCCCAATCAGCATCCGTATATCCTCTCAGCTTAAGATCCCCACCTTGGTAGCAAAGAACCAGATCACCTGTGCGACGTAGGTACCGAAAGATTCTCTTGACGGCTTGCCAATGAGCAGGCCCTAGGTTGCTTTGGCAACGACTTACCAAATCAACCGCAAAGCAAATATCTGGCTGTGTACACAATATGGCATACATTAAGCTGTCTAGTGCACTTGCATAGGAAACATTGCTCATTCTCTCCTTCTTTTTGTCTGTTTTAGTGCACTGATCGAGACATAAGGTTAAACACTTTTCAACTGGAGTGTCCACGGGTTTAGAATAATGCGTTCGAAAACATTCCAAGATTTTATTAATGTACGCTTCTTGGCTCAAATCAAGAAGTTTCTTGGAACGGTTCCGAGTTATTTCTACGCCTAGGACATACCTAGCCTCACCTATGTCCTTCATCGCGAAGATGGAGGATAACCACTGTTTAGTGGTAGCGATCATTTTTATGTTGTTTCCGGCCGATAGTATGTCGCCAACATACAAAGTAAGAAAGATGATCCCTTTTGAAGTTTTCTTGGCATACTCACAGTGATCTTCAGATAGCATGTTTAAGCCAAAAAGAGATAATGACTTCATGAAATCTGAAATATCACGCTCTGGAAGACTGCTTAAGGCCATAAATAGATCTTTTAAGACGACAAACTTTGTTTTCTTGACCTTTTGATGCAAAACCAATAAGTTGATTTATGTAGATCTCTTTCTTAAGATTTTTATTAAGGGAAGCAGTCTTTACATTCATTTAGAATAGCTCTAAATCCAAATGGGCAATCAGGGCCAGAAACAGGCGAATAGAGGCAATTCTTATCATAGGAGAAAAAGTCTCTTCATAGTCTCCCCCCTTAATTTGGGTAAACTGTTTCACCACTAGACAGACCTTAAACTTGTGATTGATACATCAGCCCGACGTTTTATCTTGAAAATCCACTTGTTTCCAATTGAACTATGCCGGGGAGGAAGATCAACAAGTTTCCAAATCTTATTTCTCGTTATAGATTCCATTTCATCCTTTATAGCTTCCATCACATCCACTCTTTGTGATTTGGTAAATCAATAGTCTCTTAAAAGAGGTGCGCTCTTCTATTTCCAAAGGAATGTATAAGAATATCTCTTCTTTAATTTGAAAATATCATCGAGGTATTCTTCAATGCTCACTCCGCCGAAGTGGAGGGCCTATGCTGCTCTGACCTACTGAGGTATTCCTCCCCCTATCTCTAAGAGGTATAGAATCCTCAATTGGGAGATAATCATTCCTACTATCCTAAACATGTGAACTAACCTCATGTTCATGAACTAGAGATGGAAGACGAACCTCATTCTCAGGTTAATTCTCTTAGGTAACCAACAACTCATTGTCTCTTCTAGACAAGGGAAAGTACTATCCTCGGTGACACGGTGAGTATTTAAATCCTTCTCCTCATCGAGAGATAGCTGATCATCTAGCGATAACTCATACAACGCTATGTCCTATTTGATTTCACCAATGCTCGGGAGCTCATTCTTATGAAACTCAACATTACGTGAATCTACTTCCGTCATACCATCATTAGGGTATTCACCATATATAACATATCCCTTAGAATGTTTGGAATAACATATGAACACTATTTTGGTGGCCCATGGACCAAGTTTCTCATGTTTGTGAGTTGGGTTGTGCACATAAATAGCTGAACCCCATGGGCGTAAACGTTCCAAGAAGGACTTTCTATCATACCATAACTCATGTGGGCAGTGGATACACTCTTACTAGGTACACAGTTAAGGATGTAAGTGGCCGTAAGCAATGCATCTCCCTAAAACTAATTGGGAGATTGTTGTGTGCCATCATTGTCCTGACCATGTCAAGTAATGTTCGATTCGTATGCTCTGTCACACCATTTTGTTGTGGCGTACCAGGAATCGTAAGTTGTCATCGGATACCCTTCTCCTTACAGAACTCTTTGAACATATGTGAGAGGTATTCACAACCAAGATTAGTTCGAAGCGTCTTAACTCTCCATTCTAACTAGGTCTCAACTTTAGCTATAAAGCATTTGAGCACACTAAGTGCTTCGTAACGATGTGATAATAGGTACACAGACCCATATCTAGAATAATCATCTATAAAAGTGAAAGAAATGGAAAGTCCTATGATGTACTTTCACATTTATGGATACACAAATATTAGAGTGAATAAGCTTTAGAGGGCTTGATGCCCTTGAAGTCTTATCAAAAGACTTCGCAGTCACCTTGCCAGTTTGATATAACTCACATCTAGGCAACTCAAACGTTAGTGAGTTGGTCTAAAAGTCCTTCTTTAGCTAGCCTACTAATCCTATCCTGGCCAATATAGTCAAGTCTAGCATGCCACTTAATAGGTTCATAATCAAAATTAAAATGTGAGACAAAAGCAGAATAAGAATTATTATAACGATCATACAAATCAAGTACAACGAAATCGTTCTTTAAAGTAGCGTGGCCAAACGCATTGCCACCATACATAATGTTCAAACCATCATCACACGAACTAAAGCCAAAACCAGATTTCATTAAAGAAACTAAAGACAAAAGCTAAACACGCACTTTAAGTGCATAGAGAGCATCAAAAAGGAGGAATTTATTCCCTCCTCGCAATGTGCTCTGGTACGTTCTAACACCTAGAATGTCTTCTTCACTGTCGTTTCCGAGCGCGATAGTTTGTGAACCCATCGGGTAGCGGTGAAAATCCATGAACCCAACTCTATCCCGGACTATATGTTTGCTTACTTCTGTGTCTACAATCCAATTAGGAAAGGAATTAGCAACCAATGCATGGGAACATACATATAATTCAGGAGAATAAGTGGATAAAGGTACCTTCTGAGGCTTAGGACAATCCCGAGCATAACAACCTTTCTTACCACAGTTATAGCACTTTACACGCACAATGTTTTTCTCTTCATTGCCTTAGGCCTTTTGCTTCTTGGCAAACCCAGCTTTCGGCCTACCTTTCTGAGGGGGGTGTGAACCTTTCTTAGCTTGCCAACCTCGAATGTTCTTATTGCCTCTGGGCCTATTTCCCTTAGTAACAAGAGCTAGATTAGGAGTACCGAACATTTTCAGGCACTCTTCGTCCATTTCGAGGTGGCTTTGGATCTTAGCGTAGGTCTTTATATGATTTGAATAAGGCAAGACCACCTTCACATGATGCCAATGCTGAGATTCCTTAGGGAGAGCCCAAATCATATTCAGGACTTGCTTTCTCTCAAAAATGTCTTTACCAACAACCTTGAGATCACGAATTATGCTACTCATAATTCATAAATGCTCAGCTATGGTACAACTAGAGTCCATTTGATACTGCATCCATTTCAGTTGCAAGGTATGAAGCCTTATTTTGGATGTTTGTCCAAAACGGATTTTGAGTTGGTCCCACATGTCCTTAGCTGTGGGACACACCTCAAACTCCCCAATTAGGTCATTGTGCATAGCACTACAACATAGTAAAGCATGCTCTTCGGTCTTTCTTGGACTAGTCTTGGTAGGCCCATAAGCTTTCTTGATATTGCACAGTAGAAGTATCAATAGGCTTGTCATCTTTGTCCTTGTTAGATGGCGGAAACTTGGCTACCGTCAAGTATTCCAACTGGTCTCTTTCGTTCAGAAGATACTGAATCTTTCGTTTCCACATGTCATAGTTAGATCCATCTAACTTTTGACCAGTGGACAATTCATTGATCATTGCATTGTTAGTAGTCATATCTACAAGTTCACATTAAAAGATGGACGTAAGGCACATATACCTTAAGTGATTAAATTATTAAAAAATTTCATCATTCATGTTATATGATCAAAAATTTCGCTAAGCTCATAATCATCTCATACAACCATGAACTAAAAATTTAAACAAATTAATTATAATACTTCCATAAAAACGCATTTATATGGACCACAATTAAAAAAAATGTTAAACAAGTTAACATTTATTTGGAATATCACATAGATATTTAATCTATGTAAAACTAATTTACATATTAACATTTTGGAAATGGTACATGTATGAAAGTAATCCATACTTCCACTATCATCAATCATTTAACAAAATAATCAATTATATAAAACGAATTTATACGTTATGAGCATGTAAAAATAAACATTTAAACATTAAACGTATTAATGTTACAATAACAAGTCTATGCATTCATGATCAAAACTAATTTGAAATTAGAATTTTAACTCATTAATGCATCAACCTTCGCATAAATTTGTTATCAGAATTATCAATAATGTTCATGCCCAAATCAAAAACTTAACCTTAATTAAATTAACATATCATGATCAAAATAAAAAAGAAAAAACAGGAATTAGGTTTCATGAATCCTAGCTTAACCCGTGACCCCCCTCCCCCTTTTAATTTCTGGCCTTCATTGAAGTGAGGCACCCACTTCATTCAAAAGCCTTGATAAACCTCTATTTTACACACTTTTAGGCATGGTTTTTACCTCTTAACTCGGCAGTTTCTGGTATAATTTCGTGAGTTTAGAGGTCGATTATTCATTGTTATCTCAAATCCACCTAAAAGTTGTGTTTTCGTGTTTACAGGAATCTGACTTGAATAAATGAGGAAAACAAGCCAATGCCGCGCTAAATTGGAGCAAAAAGGAACAATCTTGAGCTAAAGTAGGCGGCACGGTGATTTCAGGCTAGGTGACACGAGCGTGCCACCCAAAGAAGCGAAGAAACAAAAGTCAGAAAAGTGGCACGGGGGACCCGTTTCTCCCGTTTTATCGATTTGCGTGCGTTGTAATCGGAGGGTTTGGATTCTAATTTCTTCTCCTCTCTGGAGATAGGCGACTTCTAGGGTTCTTAGGTTTACTTTTTGTTGTTATTGAATTCAAAGCTTTTGATTGGATTCCGTTTACGCCTTCGGAAGATTATCGCAGCAAATTATTCATAGTACACTTTTCTACCCTTTCTCGTACGTTTTAATTCAAGTTTCGCACTCCTCGGCATGTTATTGTTATTGATTGAAGTTGTGATTTTGATTAGAACAATGTTTAGCGGCTAAGTTTCTTAATCTTGGATTGGATGTAGCCCTTATGATGTGATTTTGATTGTCGTTTCTAGGTTTTTGTGAATTTATGCCTGAAGTATAATTGATTTCTCACTTAGCATGCTAGGTGTTCGATGAATTGCCTGAAAGGGTTAAATTCATGTTCTTAACTAGGGTTTAGGAGACTAACGAAAGTTAGGCCCTTTACTTAGAGCAGCTTTGTGAGCGGTTGAATTACTTGACACGAAAGTAGTTGGGGTTTTAATCGGGAATTAAAATTACACGATCTTGTGGTCTTGAGATTCTAGTTTCATGAAAATAGATAACTAGAGTAACCTGACCAGTCTAATGACCGTTGAAAGAAGGCGTAGATGCTTTTAATTGGTAATCATCCCATTTCAATTATCTTGCGGGCAGATTCACATAACCTAGTTTTCTTTTTAAGGAACATCATAGTGTGGTGAACCCCAATCCAGGATTCTCTTCATAATTGATTTAGACCCAATAGAAATAGAATCAGTTAAGCTCACTCCATTAGACTTAAGCCTAGATTAAGTGTTAAA
Organism: Carnegiea gigantea; assembly: GCA_029747015.1. Classification (NCBI taxonomy): domain Eukaryota; kingdom Viridiplantae; phylum Streptophyta; class Magnoliopsida; order Caryophyllales; family Cactaceae; genus Carnegiea; species Carnegiea gigantea. The sequence goes on along the minus strand of JAKOGI010000582.1, from coordinate 443,372 downwards.
GGCTGATTCAGTGATTGAAACCAAGTTTCCTGTGGATACGACCTGTACTTGCCTTTGCTGGCTACAACCGGCACCGTGCACTTGCGGTACATTTTTAACCCAACAAGTTTTTGGCGCCGTTGCCGGGGAACTTGTTTGTCTTCAACATCGAAAGCGATTTTAAACGCTTGAGATTAGGCTTTTTCCTTTTTCTTTTCCTTTTTCCCTTTCCCCTTTTCCTCCTTCTTGCTTGTTTTTACTCTTGCTTGAGCCTGCTTACGCTTGGTATAGTTTTTGGCTTTGTATGCGCAGGCGCAGTCAGGGGAGTCACCACTCGCTTCCCCTGAATCCTGAAATCGAAGCCACTGCTCGCAAGCAAAGCGGCGCACGAAAGAAGAAACAAGCAGAATCTACAACGGCGGCGCAAGACAACCGCGTCCTAAGGGACTATGCAATGCCTCAGTCGTCGGGTATCACCTCTTCTATAATGAACCCCGCCGTTGAGGTGAACAATTTCGAGATGCGCCCGACACTTATCTCGCTGGTGGAGCGAGACCAGTTCGGTGGGCACCCTTCTGAAAATCCCAACATGCACCTTCGTAATTTCCTTGCGAAGTGTGATACTATTAAGCTCAATGGGGTCTCCACCGATGCCATTCGATTGAGGCTCTTCCCTTTCTCTCTGCGGGATAGAGCCAGAGATTGGCTCCAGAATGAGGAGCCAAATACTTTCGCTACCTGGGATGCCGTCTCCAAGGCATTTTTGAGCAAATATTTCCCCCCAGGGAAGACAGCCAAACTGAGGGCCGACATCACTTCATTCGCCCAGCTGCATGGCGAATCTCTATATGAGGCGTGGGAACGATTCAAAAATCTGCAACGCCAGTGCCCTCACCATGGAGCCCCAGATTGGCTCCTCATTCAAACTTTCTACAATGGACTCGATCAGTCTTTGAAGATGTACATTGATGCTGCTGCTGGTGGGGCACTTATGGGAAAGTCCATTGAGGTTACTAAAGCCTTGCTTGAAGACATCACTGCTAATAACTATCACTGGTCCAATGAGAGGGCAACCCCCAAGAAGGCAAGTGGGGTATATGGGATTGATGCAGTGGACCTACTAGCTAGCAAGGTTAATGCCTTGGCTCAGCGTTTTGACAGGCTGGGAACTCCTTCAGGGGGTTCAATGGGAGGCTCATCTGGAGCAATGTTTGAGGTTGGGGCACCTTGTGAGATCTGTGGCATTCAAGGCCACATGGCTGTTGAATGTCAAACCGCCTTCCCAGGTGCGGAGCAAGCCAATGCAATGCAAACCTATGGCCAGCGCCCACAAAACAACCCCTACTCAAATACATACAACCCCGGTTGGAGAAATCATCCAAACTTCTCCTACCGCAATAACAACCCCATGCCTCCCAATCCTTCTCAATCCCAACCACAACCTCCTGGTTACCAATCCAGGGCTCCTTATGCCCAAGCTCCCCAACAAGCCCCTCAACAACCTCCGCAACAACAACCCAAGTCCAATCTAGAGAGCCTCATGGAACGATTTATAGCTACTCAGACGAAGACCAACGAGGTACTTAGTGAGTTGGTTAACCAGTTGAACTCAAAGTTTGACTCGATGGCCACTCACCAAAAGATGATGGACAACCAGATTGCTCAAATTGCGCAGCAAGTGAGCCATTTATCTAGACCCCAAGGGCACTTGCCAGGTCAATCTGAGACCAACCCCAAGGGTCAGATGAATGCGATCACACTGCGGAGTGGTAAGGAGTTGGAAAGTCCCCCAATGCCTATGAGGGAAGAACGACATGAGATTGAAGATGGGGACGAGGTCATCAAGGCAACCCCTAGTGATGCTATGAGTGAGGGGATCCAGAATGAAAAGCCTAAGGAGGTCGCAACAGAGGGTATCACCCCCCAGGCGAGGCCTTACAAGCCGCCTGTCCCTTACCCTCAGAGGCTAGTAAGGGTTAGGGAGGAACACAAGTATGGCAAGTTCCTCGAGATGCTAAAGAAGTTTCATATCAATATCCCCTTTTTGGAGGCCATTACCGACATGCCCTCCTATGCCAAATTCTTGAAAGATTTACTCTCCAATAAAGGGAATTTGCTCGAGAACGCCACTGTGTCACTTACTGAAGAGTGCAGCGCGATTATTCAAAACAAACTCCCCCCTAAGCTTTCAGATCCAGGGAGTTTCTCCATCCCCTGTTCTATCGGGGACCTAACTATCAGCAGAGCACTATGTGATCTTGGGGCTAGTGTGAGCCTCATGCCGTTTTCCATCTGCAGGAAGCTGCAAGTGGGTGAGCTAAAACCCACCACTATATCCCTGCAGCTGGCTGATCGATCAGTTAAGTATCTTCTTGGTGTTCTTGAGGATGTCCCATTGCAAGTAGGGAAGTTCTTCATCCCATGTGATTTCGTGGTTATGGAGATGGAAGAGGACTCCCGCATTCCCATCATTTTGGGAAGACCTTTCTTAGCCACTGCGGGAGCTATAATAGATGTGAAGAATGGCAAGTTCACCCTACAAGTGGGAGATGAGAAGGTAGAATTTAGCTTGCCACAAATCATGACTTCCCCCACTTCAGGCGACTCGTGCTGTAGAGTCGATGTCCTTGAGAAAGCCCTTAACGAGGAGGGCAAGATCAGTTTTTCTGTGGAGGACCCATTGGAGGCCGCCTTACTCGATTGTCATGCCAATGCCTCGAGTCCGGATGAGATGGAGGAGTATGCTCGACTCCTCAACACGTTCACCGCCTACTTGCCTAGGCGGTCCCGCAGAGAGCTCCTCAGTGTGGAAGAGTCAGCCCCTAAGGAGAAGGAGGAGTCCCCCGCGAAGGTAGAATTAAAACCTCTACCTGCCCATCTCAGGTACGCTTTTCTGGACCCTTCCCATCAATGTCCTGTTATTGTCAACGCTAACCTAGATGGCCCACAATTGGAACAATTGTTGGATGTGCTTCGTAAGCATAGGGGCGCCATCGGGTATAGTATTGACGATATTCGGGGACTCAGTCCTACGTTCTGTATGCATCGCATCTTTCTCGATGACAGTCACCGCCCCTCTCGACAACCTCAACGTCGATTGAATCCAAACATGCAAGAGGTTGTCAAAAGGGAGATCCTAAAACTACTTGATGCTGGGATTATCTACCCTATCTCTGATAGCGAGTGGGTGAGCCCAGTCCAGGTAGTCCCTAAAAAGGGAGGCATGACTGTCATAAAGAATGAGCGCGATGAACTCATTTCTACTAGGACCGTTACCGGGTGGCGAATGTGCATTGATTATCGCCGATTAAATCAGGCCACCCGGAAAGATCATTTCCCTCTCCCTTTTATTGACCAAATGTTGGAAAGGTTGGCAAGGCACTCTTTTTTCTGTTATCTGGATGGCTATTCGGGGTTCTTTCAAATCCCTATCCATCCTGCTAACCAGGAAAAGACAACCTTCACGTGCCCGTATGGCACCTTTGCATATCGAAGGATGCCATTCGGATTATGTAATGCCCCCGCCACTTTTCAACGCTGCATGACGGCTATATTCTCTAACCTTATTGAGAACATCAGGGAGGTGTTTATGGATGACTTCTCCATCTATGGAGGTACCTTCGCTCTTTGTTTGGAAAATTTAACCCGGGTACTCCATCGATGTGAGGAAGTCAATCTAGTACTGAACTGGGAAAAATGTCACTTTATGGTGCAGGAGGGAGTAGTATTGGGCCACGTTATATCTGTTAGGGGCATTGAGGTGGACAGAGCTAAAGTTGAGGTTATCGAGCGATTGCCCCCTCCTACTTCTGTTAAGGGGGTGCGGAGTTTCCTTGGTCATGCGGGGTTTTATCGCCGCTTTATCAAGGACTTCTCCAAGATTGCCAGACCTCTTACTCAGCTGCTCACCAAAGATGCCCCGTTTGTTTTTACTGATGAGTGCCTTGAGGCTTTTTGCAGGATCAAGCAGGCTCTGATTTCTGCCCCTATCATACAACCGCCAGACTGGGATCTCCCATTTGAGGTCATGTGCGACGCTAGTGACCATGCGGTAGGGGCCGTTTTGGGGCAACGGAAAGATAAGAAGCCCATAGTGATCTACTACGCCAGCAGAACCTTGGATGAGGCCCAGCAGCATTATACCACGACTGAGAAGGAGTTGCTTGCGGTCGTGTACGCAATCGAGAAGTTCCGCCCTTACCTCCTATGTTCCAAGGTCATTGTGTACACCGACCATTCGGCACTCAAGTACCTCCTTCAAAAGAAAGATGCCAAACCTCACCTCATACGATGGATTCTGCTACTCCAGGAGTTTGACCTGGAAATTAAGGACAAGGCAGGGGCAGAAAATGTAGTGGCTGACCACCTCTCCAGGCTAACTGTGGAGAGCCAATGTGCCCTCATTGATGATGCTTTCCCTGACGAGCATCTCTTGGCCCTCTCATTGAGGCAAGCCCCTTGGTTCGCTGACATTGCCAATTACCTGGCCTCAGGAGTCATACCACATGACATAACACTTTTACAAAACATCAATACCTCGAATCATTCAAAACATCACCAATGGCATACACTATCTCTTTTTGCCTGATATATCAATTGATTATGTACTGAATTTAATCGCCCGAGCTTGATATGATAATGAAGAAATTATTCTTCCTTGGACAATTAAAATAATCCATCTTAACATAACTACTTTCCTAATATGCCATGCTGGACTGTATATATCTTGGCCCTTGGAAAAATACATTAAAATAGCAACATCATGCTTGGACTTCATATTATAACTCTCAGTTAAAGAGTATTGCCACTGAGGGTCACACAGTGACAAGGAAAGGGAACTCGCTTATCACTTATCAAATAGGTCCACATTTAGTACACACAATATGAGGGTGTGTCATGGCATACCTCCTACTAAGTTGGGCATGTCACTCTTCTATGCCATGTGAATCGTAAGTTTGGCTTTTACCTAAAAAATCAACCTGAGTTACTAGATCAACATACCCAATGTTAATCTCCACACTCAAGATTTAGCTATAACGCTTCGATATGAAAACTTATTTCATATTTGACTCCCCCGAGTCTCATCTTAGTCTTACTAAGGCAACTATCCTCTTCATTCATACATCCCTAGTATGAGTAACCAATATTGCACACCCAGCATCAATATGACTCAGTCTCATCCTACCCACTACTTAAGCATTAGGGCGATTGCCTGTGTGATTAGGTCAATCATAAGCTTGTTGACATTACAAAGTGCCTTGTAATGTACATGTATATTTATAAACATTTGAAAAGAATATTTTCTTTTTTTCATAAATACTTAATACAAGGATAAGCATGTCCATTATACACTTAGATATATCCAAAAACTAAGTCCTACATAGACCCAAGCTCATCAAATGGACTTTAAAAGCGTCTCTAGGAATAAGTTTAGTTAAATGATCAACTATCATTCTACTTGTAGATATATACTTAATGGCGACGTCTTTTTTTTTTTTTTATGGCGTTTCGAACAAAATGATAACGTCTCTTGATATGCTTAGTCTTCCTATGGAACTTCGGATCTCTCGTAAACTGGATAGCAGTAGTATTATCGTATAACATCTCTACAAGATCATCAACTCTATAAGTGAGATCGAGATCCTGCAGAAAACTCCTTAGCCATATTGCCTTTTGAGTGGTAAGACAGCAAGCAACATACTTTATTTTCTTATTCGAAAGTGCTATACAGTCTTATTTCTTACTGCACCAAGATATGACTCCCCCGCTCAGGGTGAACACATATCTTGAGGTAGACCTGGATTCATCCAGATCACCACCCCAATCAGCATCTGTATATCCTCTCAGCTTAAGATCCCCACCTTGGTAGCAAAGAACCAGATCACATGTGCGACGTAGGTACCGAAAGATTCTCTTGACGGCTTGCCAATGAGCAGGCCCTAGATTGCTTTGGCAACGACTTACCAAATCAACCGCAAAGCAAATATCTGGCTGTGTACACAATATGGCATACATTAAGCTGTCTAGTGCACTTGCATAGGAAACATTGCTCATTCTCTCCTTCTTTTTATCTGTTTTAGCGCACTGATCGAGACATAAGGTTAAACACTTTTCAACTGGAGTGTCCACGGGTTTAGAATAATGAGTTCGAAAACATTCCAAGATTTTATTAATGTACGCTTCTTGGCTCAAATCAAGAAGTTTCTTGGAACGGTTCCGAGTTATTTCTACGCCTAGGACATACCTTGCCTCACCTATGTCCTTCATCGCGAAGATGGAGGATAACCACTGCTTAGTGGTAGGGATCATTTTCATGTTGTTTCTGGCCGATAGTATGTCGCCAACATACAAAGTAAGAAAGATGATCCCTTTTGAAGTTTTCTTGACATACTCACAGTGATCTTCAGATAGCATGTTTAAGCCAAAAGGAGATAATGACTTCATGAAATCTAAAATATCACGCTCTGGAAGACTGCTTAAGGCCATAAATAGATCTTTTAAGACGACAAACTTTGTTTTCTTGACCTTTTGATGCAAAACAAGTAAGTTGATTTATGTAGATCTCTTTCTTAAGATTTTTATTAAGGGAAGCAGTCTTTACATTCATTTAGAATAGCTCTAAATCCAAATGGGCAATCAGGGCCAGAAACAGGCGAATAGAGGCAATTCTTACCACAGGAGAAAAAGTCTCTTCATAGTCTCCCCCCTTAATTTGGGTAAACTGTTTCACCACTAAACAGACCTTAAACTTGTGATTGATACATCAGCCCGACGTTTTATCTTGAAAATCCACTTGTTTCCAATTGATCTATGCCGGGGAGGAAGATTAACAAGTTTCCAAATCTTGTTTCTCGTTATAGATTCCATTTCATCTTTTATAGCGTCCATCACATCCACTCTTTGTGATTTGGTAAATCAATAGTCTCTTAAAAGAGGTGCGCTCTTCTATTTCCAAAGGAATGTATAAGAATATCTCTTCTTTAATTTGAAAATATCATCGAGGTATTCTTCAATGCTCACTCCGCCGAAGTAGAGGGCCTATGCTGCTCTGACCTACTGAGGTATTCCTCCCCCTATCTCTAAGAGGTATAGAATCCTCAATTGGGAGATAATCATTCCTACTATCCTAAACATGTGAACTAACCTCATGTTCATGAACTAGAGATGGAAGACGAACCTCATTCTCAGGTTAATTCTCTTAGGTAACTAACAACTCATTGTCTCTTCTAGACAAGGGAAAGTACTATCCTCGGTGACACGGTGAGTATTTAAATCCTTCTCCTCATCGAGAGATAGCTGATCATCTAGCGATAACTCATACAACGCTATGTCCTATTTGATTTCACCAATGCTTGGGAGCTCATTCTTATGAAACTCAACATTACGTGAATCTACTTCCGTCATACCATCATTAGGATATTCACCATATATAACATATCCCTTAGAATGTTTGGAATAACATATGAACACTATTTTGGTGGCCCATGGACCAAGTTTCTCATGTTTGTGAGTTGGGTTGTGCACATAAATAGCTGAACCCCATGGGCGTAAATGTTCCAAGAAGGACTTTCTATCATACCATAACTCATGTGGGCAGTGGATACACTCTTACTAGGTACACGGTTAAGGATGTAAGTGGCCGTAAGCAATGCATCTCCTTAAAACTAATTGGGAGATTGTTGTGTGCCATCATTGTCCTGACCATGTCAAGCAATGTTCGATTCGTATGCTCTGTCACACCATTTTGTTGTGGCGTACCAGGAATCGTAAGTTGCCTTCGGATACCCTTCTCCTTACAGAACTCTTTGAACATATGTGAGAGGTATTCACAACCACGATCAGTTCGAAGAGTCTTAACTCTCCATTCTAACTAGGTCTCAACCGTAGCTATAAAGCGTTTGAGCACATTAAGTGCTTCGTAACGATGTGATAATAGGTACACAGGCCCATATCTAGAATAATCATCTATAAAAGTGAAAGAAATGGAAAGCCCTATGATGTACTTTCACATTTGTGGATACACAAATATTAGAGTGAATAAGCTTTAGAGGGCTTGATGCCCTTGAAGTCTTATCAAAAGACTTCGCAGTCACCTTGCCAGTTTGATATAACTCACATCTAGGTAACTCAACGTTAGTGAGTTGGTCTAAAAGTCCTTCTTTAGCTAGCCTACTAATCCTATCCTGGCCAATATAGTCAAGTCTAGCATGCCACTTAATAGGTTCATAATCAAAATTAAAATGTGAGACAAAAGCAGAATAAGAATTATTATAACGATCATCCAAATCAAGTGCAATGAAATCGTTCTTTAAAGTAGCGTGGCCAAACGCATTGCCACCATACATAATGTTCAAACCATCATCACACGAACTAAAGCCAAAACCAGATTTCATTAAAGAAACTAAAGACAAACGCTAAACACGCACTTTAAGTGCATAGAGAGCATCAAAAAGGAGGAATTTATTCCCTCCTCGCAATGTGCTCTGGTACGTTCTAACACCTAGAATGTCTTCTTCACTGTCGTTTCCGAGCGCGATAGTTTGTGAACCCATCGGGTAGCGGTGAAAATCCATGAACCCAACTCTATCCCGGACTATATGTTTGCTTACTTCTGTGTCTACAATCCAATTAGGAAAGGAATTAGCAACCAATGCATGGGAACATACATATAATTCAGGAGAATAAGTGGATAAAGGTACCTTCTGAGGCTTAGGACAATCCCGAGCATAACAACCTTTCTTACCACAGTTATAGCACTTTACACGCACAATGTTTTTCTCTTCATTGCCTTAGGCCTTTTGCTTCTTGGCAAACCCAGCTTTCGGCCTACCTTTCTGAGGGGGGTGTGAACCTTTCTTAGCTTGCCAACCTCGAATGTTCTTATTGCCTCTGGGCCTATTTCCCTTGGTAACAAGAGCTAGATTAGGAGTACCGAACATTTTCAGGCACTCTTCGTCCATTTCGAGGTGGCTTTGGATCTTAGCGTAGGTCTTTATATGATTTGAATAAGGCAAGACCACCTTCACATGATGCCAATGCTGAGATTCCTTAGGGAGAGCCCAAATCATATTCAGGACTTGCTTTCTCTCAAAAATGTCTTTACCAACAACCTTGAGATCACGAATTATGCTACTCATAATTCATAAATGCTCAGCTATGGTACAACTAGAGTCCATTTGATACTGCATCCATTTCAGTTGCAAGGTATGAAGCCTTGTTTTGGATGTTTGTCCAAAACGGATTTTGAGTTGGTCCCACATGTCCTTAGCTGTGGGACACACCTCAAACTCCCCAATTAGGTCATTGTGCATAGCACTACAACATAGTAAAGCATGCTCTTCGGTCTTTCTTGGACTAGTCTTGGTAGGCCCATAAGCTTTCTTGATATTGCACAGTAGAAGTATCAATAGGCTTGTCATCTTTGTCCTTGTTAGATGGCGGAAACTTGGCTACCGTCAAGTATTCCAACTGGTCTCTTTCGTTCAGAAGATACTGAATCTTTCGTTTCCACATGTCATAGTTAGATCCATCTAACTTTTGACCAGTGGACAATTCATTGATCATTGCATTGTTAGTAGTCATATCTACAAGTTCACATTAAAAGATGGACGTAAGGCACATATACCTTAAGTGATTAAATTATTAAAAAATTTCATCATTCATGTTATATGATCAAAAATTTCGCTAAGCTCATAATCATCTCATACAACCATGAACTAAAAATTTAAACAAATTAATTATAATACTTCCATAAAAACGCATTTATATGGACCACAATTAAAAAAAATGTTAAACAAGTTAACATTTATTTGGAATATCACATAGATATTTAATCTATGTAAAACTAATTTACATATTAACATTTTGGAAATGGTACATGTATGAAAGTAATCCATACTTCCACTATCATCAATCATTTAACAAAATAATCAATTATATAAAACGAATTTATACGTTATGAGCATGTAAAAATAAACATTTAAACATTAAACGTATTAATGTTACAATAACAAGTCTATGCATTCATGATCAAAACTAATTTGAAATTAGAATTTTAACTCATTAATGCATCAACCTTCGCATAAATTGGTTATCAGAATTATCAATAATGTTCATGCCCAAATCAAAAACTTAACCTTAATTAAATTAACATATCATGAGCAAAATAAAAAAGAAAAAACAGGAATTAGGTTACATGAATCCTAGCTTAACCCGTGACCCCCCTCCCCTTTTTAATTTCTGGCCTTCATTGAAGTGAGGCACCCACTTCATTCAAAAGCCTCTCACTCTCTCTCTCTAACTCTCGAAGATTCTTATGTTCTCTCTCTCTTCTCAACTTTGAAGGCATCATCTGCATCCATGGTTTTCTACTCTCTCTCTTTGACCCTCGAAGACACTTTCTCTGCCTTCACTCAACCTCCTCACCCTCTCTCTATCTCGACCAACGCCTGATGATCCTGTGGTTGTTTTGGTCTCAATCCACAACTGAGACCACCATCCGAGCTTCAGTCCTCTTCCTTGGTCTTAGTACACAACCGAGACCAACACCCAAACGCAAATGAGGATAAACCGCAACCTTGGTGCCGCCTAAACTGAGTCCATGGCATCACAAACTAACCAAAAAAACACGCCAATGAGCATATCGATGGCCGAGGATTTGACTGAAAGCCACCCACTCGCGTAACACGCCACCTCTATGGCGGTGCACGGCTGACACGCACGGCTTGTCTGGTGTTTTTGGCTTGGTTTCGTGCTGAAAAACAGTAGATTGACGAAGTTCAAGGTCAGTGGGAGGAAGAAAACACCCGAAATAGTTTTCGTTGGCGGTGCGTGACTCACACCCGCCGGCCCTTCCTCGTGGTTCTAATGGATACAAGTAAGCTTTTCATCAACGCCCTTTTTTTTGTAATTTGGGTCCGTGGGGTCGGGTCAATGGAGGGTCGAGGGTGGTCTTCATGTTCAGATCTAGAGTTATTAGGGTTAGGGGCGGGGTCACGGGTCTCTTAGATGAATTACTAGAACATTATGCAATTTCATATCAAATTAGCATGAATTTGAGCATAATAATAGTATAGAAATTTTTTGCTTTCTGCTAGTACACATTTCACACAGAAATACTTGACTCTGGAATTCAAAACGAAACATCTGATTCGAGCAAATTAGCATGTGTTGTATTTATTACATAAATGCACAGTATTGCATAGCTAGATTCACATTCTGATGTCATGTAGTTTATGCATGATCAAAATATTTGGGGCTAGAATCAAAATAGGAAAGCTCTGGCACCACTGTTGGTAGTCTAGAGTTTACCTTTGCACGGAAGCTTGTCGGATCTTTGGCACCTACTTGAAAACTGCCCACAAATGGATGACTACCAGAGTCACCGAGAGCTTCACGCCCAAAATGCGAACCCACTGAGATAGCTAGGTTTATGTGAGGGAGAGGATAGAGAGTATTAGATCTTGGGAAAATGTTCTCTGCTTGAATATGTGTATTAACCGCTAATGCAGACACTCTTTATAGAGGCCCATAACCTGAACCATAATCTGTAAGATAACGGCAGATTATAGCACATTAATGCTGAGTTATTCCCCAATTGTAACTGCTGTATAACTCAGTGATTACGGTATTTAATTGTGACCGTTACTGGTCAACAAGAGGCAATGAAGAAGCAGCACCGAAGAAGTTGTGAACAACATTATGCCTCTCTTGGGCTCTTAGGAATTAGTGCGAAGGCCAAAGAAATTCAAAGGGAAAGGAGACAATAATGGAGTGCAGAAAGTCAAGTTATGTTGTGCTACATGTAGGGAAAACAAAGAGATACAACAAGGAGAGGAATAATTAGAGTAGACAGAGCATGGAAGTTTGTCATTGAAGGGAGGAGCAAGATGAATTTCTGAAGATATCACAGGTGGAAAAGATATGGGCTTGCTATGCCTATATGGCCAGTCGACAATTCAAATGGAGGTCATTGCTGTGGAAGAGGCACTACACCAAGCCAAACTAAGACAATGGGAAGAGGTGGAGATACAAACTGACTCTGCAGGACAACTTGTTAACCAGATAAAGGAAACGAATTTACGCCATCGCCGCATTGTGCTGCTGCTATCATCTATCGGTGAATTATGTTGTAACTTCTTGAGAGCCGTCATTAGGGAAGTTAATACAAACTAGTTCGCGAGGCTCATCAACTAGCTAAAAGGCTAGAAGGAGAGAGACTGGTTAATTTCTTCTTACTTTTCTATTTCCTATCGTTATCTGCCAAGAAAAAAGGCGTAGAGAGAATAAAACAACAGATAAGTCCTTAGAATTACATAATTAATGAAACTAGTAAGGAAACTAACACGTAAACAAGACAATATTTTTATACAAATTGTACTTTTAAAACAAATCATTTTTTTCCCTCCTAAGTTTTTTTGTTTGTATTTTAGTTCTCCTCATGATCTCATTGTGATCACCCTGTTAGCTAGTTCCAATTATTTTCCAAACCCTATGCTTCAAAGCACACTGATGTTTTCAATTAGTATTGATGCTCCTTGCCTTGATATTTTGTTCCCTTTTGTTGTGATCACTCTTTCAAGCATAGAAAATAGAAATGTTAAACAATCCATCTTAGTTTGTGTGCCTTCATTTTGCAATGCAACCTCCTCTGAAACCCTTGTCTTTAGAGCGGTTGCGGGCTCAGCTACTGAGCAAAAATTAGGTTTCCACAAGCGAGCGAGTGGCTCAAGACCATGCAGACTCATCGAGCCGTTGCGGGGCACGAGTGATCTGCTCTGTTTTTTTTTTTGGGCCCTTCAGCGGAGCAAAACAAGATTGTTCTACTCCACTGACAACTTTTTTCGTTGTTGGCTTAGAAAAAGGAAAAATGATTTAATGTTGGGCTGACATAGCAGATAGACATTGGCCAACGGTACAATCTGGCCTAAATTTTTGTTTTTTGATTTTTTTTTGGTTGTAATTTTCTACTCTATAAATACTCACCCATTTGTGACAATTTTCACACCTTAAAATTAATCTCTCCTATCTCAAAGAAATTGTGAAGCTAGCTATCTTATTTGAGTTGTTTTATCAAGAGAAGTGAAGAAATCTAGTAAGAATTTCTAGTTGTTATGCAATTCAGCATTTAATTTTCTAATTTCAACCCACTATGACTTAAATTGAGCATTGAGCAACATGCTATAATCCGAGGCCTAATTCCTACCGCGTTCAATCCGTGCCGCCCATCAATCAGTAAAAGAGTAGGAAGGAGGACGTGAGCTTCTCAAGATCCACCAGAACATGCTTCAACCTTGCTGCTATTGCCTCCAGACTTTTTACTGAAGAAAGTTACTCCTGCATTCTCTTTTGCATTTCTGGCCTCCAAATTCTTTCCTCAGGGTTTGCTGCGAGTTTGGATGCAAGAGGCACCTGATTTGGCCCAATTAGCCTTTATATTTTCTTAGATAAATTTGATCACTGCTCATCATCTCCATTCATGACATTTAGGTGTTCATCAGCAATGTGCAAAGTGGCCCACTTAGACTATAAACTGGCACCTCTTTGTATTTACTTGCCGATGTGGGATAATAGTTATGTAACAACCACCACGCTCCACTATGTCATCCTCCACGACTTCACTCTGACAATTACATAGCCCTTTTCTCTCTTTGTGAGATGGCTTCACTCTATTGTATAGGTAGCCCACTCCTTAGGTAGCCCTTTCCGTTGACTTGGGCACATAGTGTGGACTTTTTACAATTAACATCAAGCAAGAGATCAAGCCTCTTTGCACGAGTTTAATACCATTGTTATAGCGCAATTGAAGTTCCAATCTAAAACCAATTGGTATAGGTGGAGTCGCCCAATTAAGCTATAAACTAACACCTCTTTGTACTTTTTTGTCGATGGGGGCAATAGTTACGTAACATTATATCACAATCTTTCCCAACTTTCCAAGCTTCCACAGCTCTTTTAAAATCTCATCTGAAAGAGATGATTTTGTTTGTTTGTTTTGGGTGGTTGTTAGCTCTTTTGTTTTTGCTCTGGCTTCTCAGCCTCAAACATTACTTACTTATCCGGAAAAAAAAAAAAGACACGATTCACTTTCAAAAGAATCAAATGCCTAACAGTTTCATTTGATTTTGTTGGACACAATCACATCGGTTAGATCTAGATCCGGACCAAAATAATAAAAATATGCCTAAGTCTAGGCACAATGACATGGATTGGATTGATTCATCTCAATATTTCGTTCCAATAATGTCAACTAAAGGGTTGCATTTTGTTGCCTTTAGTCTGAATTCTTTACTACCAAAATGGAAAAGGACCTCATTAATTAATGGAAGTTGGGACATCCAAAGGAGTTCTTGTGAATAAAACACTTTAACTTCTTCAATGCTTTAAATAGTTATGCAGACAACCTCTCCCCAAACTTCAAATATTTTATAAAATCATTTAAATGTCGCTCAGGTAGTGATAACTGTAAAGATAAGACTGCTTATATTTGAATCTTCTAAGACACCGCATCTCAAATATCTATGCGCACCTGACATCTATAGTTTTAGCTCATCCCACCAAAGAAAGATACTGAAAGGATATATGTTGGATTCAATATTTTTTAAAAAATAACGCCATCGGTGGTTGTTTCATTATGGATCTCGTTAAATTACAATACAAGAAATTCAAACTTAAGTAGTCTTCTCTCTAATAAAAGAAAGTACACTGAACATTCAGAGAACTTCAAGAAGAGTTGTGAGGACTAGGAAAGATAAGACTAAATTAGAACTAACCATATATACTAACCAGCTTTAAAAACAATGTCACATAAGACTTTTATTCTTTTTAATCACAGTAAATATATAATACACCACTAGTGAGTAGTGAGTAGTGGGAGTTGAACAAGTATTAGTTAACTCAATCAGTTGCTAAAAATAAAGTAGAAGAAGGGCAGTGGACTTCAACCGGTCTTATCTACAACGTACGTTTATTGACCACATTAAAACGTCTGTTACATTTAATCAATTATAAATATTGCACTTAAACAATGACAAAGCTGTTTCAATTCAGATTCAGAAAATTTCTTTGGATTCTGGCTTCTTAATCTTCTTTTAGAGGTTCTTGGCTAATCAGTACCAGACAGCAAATCATCATTTTTTTTCCCCTCCCCCTCCTGGTAAGTACATTTTCTTTGTTGTTTACTGGTTTAACTGGACTTTTTTTTTAAAAAAAATATGAGTTTCCATAATAATACTACTTATCAAAAAGTACTATTAATAATAAATCGAAGGCCTAACACATTTTGTCTTATTATTGTTATTATTAGTGTTATTGTGGGTGTTGTTTATCGTTCCTTTTGTTCCAAAAATACTCATGAGTATCTGTCGAGACAAAACAGTGCCATGATGGAATTTATACTGGATTTTGTCATCCTTCCCCTCTCACCATAAACCTCTTTTCAGAATTTATTTTTTTTTAATATTATTGGTGAATTTTGAACAGGTTATACCGGTGACATGAAAATGAAGTTATACAAGATACTTCTCGTACTGATCGTGTTCCTGATATTGTTTCAAGCAGGTACACTACATGATGAATATTTGAAAAAAGAATGTAGCTAGCTAGTTTAAATGGTACATTATCTTAATTGCTCGGCATTAAAAGAAAAGTCTTACTTTTTTTTTATCGTAAAAAAGTAAGACTTAAATCTACACCCGGTAACACTTATGTCGTACATATATCGTAAAAGAAATCCTCGTATGTTTTTAGTTTAATAAGCTTTTTGGTTATAAAAGGTTAGTAATCTCTCTATATATATGTATGTATATTTTGGTCGATGCTAATCATACACGGCACTCCTGAAAATTAATGCACCTTAAAAATTTACCATTCACTCAAAAAATGTCAGCACTTTCTGTTTATAATTTTGTCTTTTGAAATTATGTTGAGACGATTAACATGAGTGAGAATATTGAACGAAAACAGGGGAATGTTACAAGTGGATGCAAATATGCAAGGAAGAGAAAGCAACAGAGGCACCCATGAAATGTAGGGAGTCATGGTGTAACAAGCTTTGTGCTTATAAGCACCAACAAGAGAGTCCCAATTCTTGGAGCAAATGCAAGGATCACAATGTTTGTCAGTGCTTCTTCATCTGCTTCAAGGATTCTCCTCTTGGAATTGGAAGCAATCACCATGAGAACAGAGGTGTTTAGTATGTGTGCGCCGATATTCATGAAGTTTGACAAACAAGGATGTATGAAGGATGATGACTTGATTCTTGTTGAAGAACAAAGGGGTTTTCCTCCTAAATTAGATTTATAATTAGACATTGAAATCTACGATAAGTGTCAGAAATATTTCTCCAATTCCCCCCCCCCCCCAAAAAAATACCCCCTCTTTTGGTGCTCAATGGCTTAGTGCTTTTTGTTGATCTTCTATGTTTTTCTTTTCAATTTTATTATATAACGTTTTTTCTGTGTTTTTCTTTTCAATTGTGTTTTCTTTTGGCTTACTGCTTTTTGTTGATCTTCTATGTTTTTCTTTTCAATTTTATTATATAACCTTTTTTTCTATGTTTTTCTTTTCAATTTTGTTTTCTTTTTTAAGGAATTTTGAATTATATATATTATATTTTGAGGGTGTTGGACAATAGCATGAACTTGAAGTCCATGAACCATACTATTGTTGTATTTACTGTTTTCATACCAAGCCTAAGTTTGAACATGTTTTATCGAAATAATGCAATAATTTCACATTGGTATACAATTGTATATATGTTTAAATCCAAGAATTTTATGTATTTGCAATTGCAAATGTTGAATATGCACTTGCATCACTGACTGAAAATAACTTCAAAATCGGCATTGGTATATAAATAGTGAATAAGCCCATAGAGGATGCACGAACATCCAAGTTCAAAATTAAGTGTATTATTTTTGAATATCTTCAAATACAGTACATTGTCATTCAGAACTCCTTTTTTTTAATGAGGAAAAGGTGATACGGACATTGTTAAGCTCGTTTTACTTACATACATTAGCACAAAAATATCAATGCCCAAGCTCCAATCAGACAAGGGACAAACAACTCAAGACAACTACGGGGTTCTTTTTATTGGCAAATTTAGACAAGCACAGAACTAGGAGAATCGAACCTCGTTCCTTGGTGAAAACCAAGCAGATCCTACCAGTACCACGAGGCTACACTTAAGGCAGTAAGACAACAGTTGCTTTCCCTTCTATCCTAAACAGAGTAGACACAGTTCTGTGAGATGCAAATAACAGACAGATACTCAGAAATTTACTTTTTTTAAAATTTTTAATAGAAGGTTACAAAATAGGTCATCCTCATCTATACAAGTGACAGTATTGAATTGAATCAATCCATTGTTATACTGAAAATCATTGATGCATTACAGAACAATTGCCTGCACGAGGAAAAACACCACCTTTGTAGTGTATGGTTCAAATGGGTGTTCAACAAATACAAGCACTTGGAGGTTCTTATCGCCAGCATGAAAAATTGAAAACAAGGGGGGGGTGTTGGGCAGAAAAGCTGCCTGATTATTTTTACCGGCCTGAGAGAGGGAAAACACAAAAAAGGTCCTTTTTTCAACTAGAAATAGTTTTTGAAAAAAAATAAGAAGTTGCCTGAACATCTCTTGATTCAAGCTAAGGAGGCAGCCAGAAAGAGAGAGAGAGAGAGAGAGAGCACAAAAAGATTGCAGGCAACTTTCCATCTCTGGATCACCAGATCAAACTCAAAAACGTGTCAATCAAACAATGGATTAATTGTACATTTACACAAGGAAAAGGAGCCAAAACCCAAACGAACGGGGAAAAAACGAAGAAGAAAAGAATGAGATGAATCACCCAAGTCCGGAGGCTTCCCAAACCAATTGCAGAAAACTACCAAAGGGCAAGGGGCCAACAACCACAGAAAAAAGAAAGAAAAACCATGGTAGTAGACTAACAGGATCACCATATACAAAAGATCCTCACCCAGATAATGAACAGAGATCTTCAAAGACTTGTCGGATGTTAGGTCTCTCATTTACAGGAAGGATACACCTAATCGATATGCCCAGCATATCATCCATCACCTTTGAGGGTTCCTGCCCCCCTGCGATGTCCCTATCTATACAGTCCATTCGCCGCCCTTCTTGATCATAGAGTCGAACCCAGTCAGGGAGGTCAACAGCCCCCGATTGGCCTGATATGATGTCACCGGCACTTCTTCTGGTCAACAGTTCCATAATTATCACTCCTAATGCATAAACATCAGCTCTGAATGTGGGCAATGGTTTGGAGGTGCTCGAAAGTTCTGGAGCACAGTATCCTAGTGCGCCAAGATTCAAAATATGCTCTGAAATGCCATCGGGGGTCATCAAGCGATGCAGACTAAAATCAGACAGACAGACACTGAAGTCAGGGCCAGCCAAGAGTATATTTGTCGGCTTAAGATTCCCATGAACCATGCCTCTATCATGAAGAAAGACTAGAGACCGCGCAATGTCAACTGCGACCCTCAGTCTGTGGCTGAATGACAGACGGGAGTATCTTCTCGGCGTGGATTCTGTGTATGAATATATTATTACGTTGATCAGACACTGCATAATTGAGGGCTGAGGGGGTAAGCTGCATAACAAAATGTGAAAACAGAATTTTTTTTTTTTTTCCCATTCTAAGCCATAGGACAAGGGAACCGCCAAACAATGTCTTGAGCCTAGTATCTGAGCAGCGAAAGATGAGGCAGAAAAGATCGTAATTTTAGAAGTATTCCCTTTTCTGAAATACTCCTAGGGTGGGTCAACAATTTTCAAGACTGACAAGCAATCAATTATGGTAATTTTACAAGCATTCTCTTTTCTGAAATATCTCAGTGGGAGCATTCAAACCATACATAAGGAATACCCACAGCGAGCAAAGGGAAATAAACGTACATACATATATCACTCTTTCCCCCTGTTTCGCAGCTATTGCACTGTAGGATCTAGGGATAACTCTACCAATAAAGAAAAGACCAATTATGGTATCCTTGTTCAGGTTTTGCCGGAAATCAGTATGCAAGAACAATCCCAATGTCTATCTAATTACATAGAATTTTCCTTGTAAACCCCAAACTAATTCTAACAGGTGGTGAGTGTAAGGGCACCAAAGAAAGCAACAGCACATACATAAGGAGTATTCAGTCTCGACTCCCATGGAGGATGGAGCACTTGGAACATAAATAAAAGGAAATAAAGCATTTGGACCAGGACACAGAAAGTGCAATGAAGTAATCACGACTAGGCTATCAATTCTACGCAGGCAACCAGCTCAGCAATGAACAGGCAAAAATGACAAATAAGCTCAAATCTTCTTACCATACAGATGAGCCGCCAAGCTTTCCCCAGGAATATAGTCCGATAAAACAAGCCTCTCTTGTTCTCTTGGGCCCCAGTAATAAGCTCGAACTGGTACTATATTTGGATGCCTTATTGAACCAATCTTCTTGACTTCCTTCGCAAATTCTCTCTTATTCTTAACTAATCCAACTCTCAGCCACTTTACAGCTAGCAATGGTCCCCCATCTAGTGTAGCCTTATACAAAGTACCATGACTGCTTCGACCTAGGACTTCAGCTGGCGCTCGGGATAACTGCTCAGATGTGAATGAAAGCGATGGATCAAGGAAATACAGCTCTCCAGCAAATCGATCAGGTGAATATACATCAAATGTTACAGGTTGTTCGGATGACTCGGACAGTGGTGAACCTGGAGAAGACTTCCTTGCTGATGTCATTATAGGATTATCAGGAAGATTGGGTTTCATGTAGGAAGCACCTGACCTGACCACTTCAGTTGGATGCTCTGCAGTTCCTGGCACAAGTACAGCCTGTCCTGATAATGACCTCGAATTGGGAGTTAGCAGAAGATCATTTGAAAAACTCATTGAACTTTGCGCTGGCTCTGAGACTGCACGAAATTTGAAAAGTGAGGGCCCAGCAAATATTCCCAATTTGACATCAGTTCCAGATGCTGCACCACTTAACTTGTTCCTTCCATAAAATCCACGAAGATGAGCACGATAATAAGCTAGTGAAACAAATACAATCATGAGTGCAGCCCCAATTGAGGCAAGAATAATTGCAACTTTGACACCAGCCTTGGAGCCATGAGGTCCGCTGCTTCCAGATGAATATCCAGAGCCACCATATTGTGATCCCGTAGTGCCAGGGATAACTAGCTTTTCATTTCCAGGACGAAACGAACTCAAGGGAAACCTGCGTAAGCTTTCTGGGACAGAACCTGACAGATCGTTATAGGTCACATTCAACACCTTGAGACTTGAAGGAAGCTTGTCCGGTAAGTGGCCTTCAAGATGATTGTTTGATAAATCAAGAGACTCCAGTCCACCAATATTGGCCAATGAACGTGGTATATGTCCTGACAAGCCATTTTTTGCAAGATTCAGTAATCTAAGCCTACGCATAGATCCTATCTGTGCAGATAGACCACCTGTTAATGAATTGTCAGAAAGATCCAAGAACTCCAAAGGTGCAAAGATGGGCTCGACCAGGAGTTCACCAACCTTAGACTCTGGGAAGGGGATTGCTCCATTAAAACGGTTTCCCGAAAGATTTATGTGCATCAGATTTAGCGAAAACAAACTAGGCGGAATAGGCCCAACAAAGCTATTGGCACTTAGGTCAATCTCGCACAATCTTGAGAATGAAAGCCATTCTGAGGGCAGGCTACCTTCCAAAGAATTATTACTCATTCTCAATGTAGTCAAACGTGACTGAGAACTGAACTCTGGAAATTCACCTGTCAACCTATTCGAACTCAAATCCAGAATCTCCAAAGTTGTTGAATTGATAGCATTAATTGAACCTGCATGCGAAAATGAGGAGGTGTTTCAAACAAGATCATTTGTAAAAGGAGGAAAAAAATGTTTTAGCCATTGCATCTAAGCATAAGTGAAATGACAACATACATATGAATGGCCACAAATGCTAAAGAAATTTGGCACTCTTAACTTCTAGTGACATCTCCATCGTCAACAGCAACGCCAATTATTGATGAAGTCCAAAGCCCAAAAATATCCTCATCCCACAAGGGCGCCAGATAGAAACCTTACTGTACAACTCTAAAGTTCCCCCACAGCAATAAATGCCTAAAGACCTCCATAAAGAATATTTCAAAAGTAAAATGGGCAGGCAAAGGAAGACACTCCATCCATCTTATTGATATCCTTGATCCTCACAATATTCCTACACATTCAGATCAGAGCACCTGAATTTCGAGGCTACAGCAAATCCTAGTCTTACTCGCTGATTTTGCACCACATTCCGAATGAGCATGCCACCAAGATGACCACAAAAGTTGGAAGAAATTTTGAAAATAAAGACAATCAACATCAAATGGAGCAACAACACTGCCTCCAATGCCATGGTTAACTTTCTGTTCATACCAGCAAAATTTTATATTATACAATATAACAAGAATCCAAAGAAGAATACGAAAATCACTAACCTGAAAACCCATTTCCACTTAGATCTAGTTCTTGCAGAGGAATTGAAGTTGCCAACGGCTCTGCAGGAATCGCCCCAAACAACTGATTATTACCAAGACGCAAGACCTTCAAATTTAACATTGCCCCAAATGGAGGGAGCTCACCCCCAATCTTATTGCCCCCTAAATCCAAAACCTCCAAACTCCTGAACAATGCCAGAGTATCATTCCTTAAGAACCTTCCACCTAACAAGTTCCTACTTAGATTCAAATGGCGCACGGTGTTCCCTAACGTTGAAACATTCATGGGATTTCCAGGAAGCACACCAGAGAAACTATTGCAGCTCAAATCGACAAACTCGACATTCCCTAGCTCAGAGAAGAAGACCCCCACATCCCCCCACAAACCGTTTGAATGCATATCAAGAACCTTAAGTTGCTGGAGGTTCCTAATTCCAGATGGGTATCCACCAGAGAACTGATTATTGGACAAATTCAAGTACTCCAAGTTCCAGAGATCGTGAATTCGATCTGGGATCGAGCCAAGGAACTGATTATTAGACAGATCCAAGTGCTGCAAGCTGCTCATTGTACCCAATTGAGGCACTAATCGACCAGTGAAGCTGTTCCCTATTAAGCTGAGCTTCTTAAGCATCTTGAGCCCAAGTAAAGTGCTGAATTTGAGCTCGCCAGTGAGGTTAAGGCGGTCGAGAACAATGGCGGCGACAGAGTTGGAATTAACATCGCAAATAACACCGAAGAAGGAATTAGGGCATGAATCGAGATCTGCAGTGGTGGAAATGGCGGTGTGATTCCATGTGTTTGTGATTTTGCCAAATGGGTCATGGTGGATCCCCTTTTTGAACTCGAGCAAAGCTCGAAGCTCGTCGGAGGTTGAACAGAGAACCAAACATGGAGCAGCGACGATGAGAATGAAGAGAGAGAAGATGCTGAAAACTCCACTACCCACAGCAGTACTACTCTTAGTAACACTAGCAGTGAACATCCCTAAATGAGAGAGAAATCTTGTTTTTTTGGGGGGGGGGGGTATTAAGAGGAGAGGAATGTAGTGTTAAATTGGGAAAGAACGGTGGGAGAAATTAGGGAAAATCTCATTGGGCAGGACTAGGAGATTATTTACTGGAAAAACAAGGGGGAGAGAATTAGGGTTTTGCGAAGTGGGAAAGGAGAAGAAGATGAAGAAGTAGAAGAAAAAGAGTACAAGTAAGGCAGGGAGAGGAAGAGGAAGAATGAAAATGGAGGAATGTGAGGAGAGAGAAACAGCGTTAAAAATGGCGGTATTTGAGGGGGAATGGAAAGGAAATGGGTCCAGGGAGAGAGAGGAGATTGAGAGTGGCGAAGAAAGATGGGGTTGGTTTGGTGAGGGTGAGTAAACTACAGTCTGTAAAGACTAAACACAACACCCCCCCTCCCCCCCTTCTCTTTCTGGTCTCTAATCTAACTGCGAACGGAAAATTATATTTAAATTGATTTATATTAATTTGGATCTGTAATTTATACGAAGTAGGTTTAAATAGATATTTTATAGATATGTTACTAAAATAATAAACAAATAGTTATAGTAGATATAATTAGTATTATAATTTAGAAGCGGTAATAGAAAAATTCAATAAAAAAATTAAATATACAGTAACCTTGTGCATAACCAATATAATTAACAATTGAAAATTATATGATTATAGAAAAAGTTTATATAAGTATAATAGAGACAGTAGATAGTGAATTTGTTACAAAATACGCTAAATGGAGTGACGGTAAGTCAATCTATGACACCAATGACGAAAAATCCACCTTCTTCTTTTATTAGTGAGTAAAAATTTATAAAGTTGTTAATTGTCTAGTTAAGTTAAGTAGAAATTATTTTGACGTCGGGTTTACTTTGAGTTTCGCATATTGTATGAATAAAATTTATCTTTCAACGAAAATAATTTGAACATTATATTTATGCTAATATATAACTTTTTTGGCTATTTAAAGTGGCCCATTAGGAGGTGCCAATATAATTATGTGTTCATAGTTTATACAATTGGTTTTCATGTCAACTCAATAGCTTCATGGATTTCAATATAAACTTCCCATACCCTTATTTTGTCTTGCAAGAGATAGGTTGCGTTCAGATTTATGGGTTGAGATATTTCTTAGCTTAAAGTGTTATGGCGATTTGGGACATTTTATTTTAAACGGTTAAAAATTAATTATTATTTGAGGTGTTTTATCAAGAAAATTTGATTATTGGATTTCTATGGTTTAAAAGGAAACAAAAATTATTTCATTTTTTCTTGTGCATTAAATAGATTAGATTTTGGTCAATTTATTTGAATCATTAAAAAATTAATTATACTTTTAAAATTTACATGAATTAAATTTTATTATAAGATATGTATACTTTGAAAGAAAAAGATTATTTCCTTATGTTAAATAGATTATATTAAAAGTGAAAGAAATTTGGCTTTACGAACCTAATATGATGATCGTGTTTTATGTTTAATTTTTTTATATTTCACTTCAACCCTTGCAATATGTTATATTATGCTTCCAATATGTAATTTTTCAGCACAACCCTTAAATATATATGATTATAATTAATATTAACTATGTTATCAAATCCAAAGAGAAAGATAACGACAATAACGATAACAAGAATAATAGTAATAATGAAAATAATCATGGAAATCATATTTATATTTCTATTATATCTAATAATACATGCTCAAATGTATATTTGTATCGAAAAAGACAAAATAATAATAGTAATCATGGAAATAAAAAATATTTATTATTTCTATATAAATGTGTGTATTATATTATGTGTTAATAATAAGGTATCACATAAGGTTTCAAGGCTTGTTCAGTAATTATAATTCGATTTCTTAAGTTACAACTTCTAAAACATGAACTTATGCTATAATAATGAAATAATAAAAACTTTTATATCCATTATAATCTCTTAATCTCTTTTTGATAATTAGATGATCATAATTAATATTGACTATATTATTCAATTCAAAGAGGAAGATAACATCACCGACAATGACAATGACAACAATAACAATAATAGTAATAATGAAACTAATCATGGAAATCATATTTATTTTTTTATTATCTCTAATAATACATGCTCAAATTTATATTTGCATCCAAAAATACAAAATACTAATAATAATCATGAAAATCAAAAATGTTTATTATTTCTTTATAATTGTGTATATTATATGTGTTAATAATAAGGTGTCACATAAGGTTTTGTGGCTTGCTCAGTAATTATAATTTGGTTTTCTTAAGTTAAAACTTCTAAAATATGAACGTATTCTATAATAATGAACTAATAAAAATTTTTAGATCCATTATAATATCTTAATCTCTCTTTGATAATTAGGTTATCATAATTAATATTGACTACGTTATCAAATTCAAACAGAAAGATAACAATGATGACAACGATAATGATGACAATAATAATAATAGTAATAATGGGAATAATCATGAAAATCGTATTTATTATTTTATTATCTCTAATAATACATGCTCAAATTTATATTTGTATTAAAAAAATACAAAATATTAATAATAATGACGGAAATAAAAAACGTTTTGGTCCGTATGAGTCACAAAGGGCAATACAATGCAATGATGGAGGGGCGAATCGAATCTGAGACCTAATGTACCCAGTAAAGAGTACAATACAATGAGGGAGGAGAGAATCGAACTTGAGACCTAATGTACCTAGTAAAGAGAGAGAGATTATTGCATGTGCTATCTATTGAGGTGATTATCAAGATAAATTCAAGAGCTAAGATTGCCGAAGATTTTGATCAATGGTTGTGAAGCAACATTTATCCGAAGTTCACTCTCATGTTAGCGTTTTCCATTTTCTCAACACTTAGCCCCTTACACATTTTAGCATTTATAGTATAAAGATAGGTGGTGTTTAACAAACAACTTTTTAAATAAGTTTTTAATTGAAAAGATTTTTTTATATTAATATTAGCTATTTGACTAAATCAAAAAGCTAATTTGGGCTTTGATGAAAGGAGTGCTTGGCAAACAACTTTTTGAAGATCTTTTCGGATCAAGATTAGCTATTTGACCAGATCAAAAAGTTAATTTGGCTATTTTATGAAAAAATTTTTTAGAAGAACTTCTTAGGTCCAAAAGTTACTTTGAAAAAATTAGTTCTATGAGCTTTCAGGAAGAGTATTTTGGAAAATTGGCTTTGTATCTCACAAGTTTATCAGAAATAGTTAATTTCATCAAACAGTTTTTCAACAAACAGCTTATATAAACAACTAACTCAAATAGCTAAAACCTAACAGCTGTTTACCAAATAGGGTCAAAAGCTTTTTAGAAGAGTTTTTGGGTCCAAAGAGCTAATTTCCAAAAGATAATTATATGAACTTTTTGGAAGAGCTTTTTTGAAAATTACTTTTTGTCTCATAATTTTATCAGACACAACTAATTTTACCAAACAGTTTTTCAACAAACAACTAACTTAAACAGCGAATACAAACAGCTAACAGCCAACAGATAACTAAATAGCTAACAGCTAACCGCTAATAGTTGTTTGCCAAATAAGGCAATGGATAAATTTTTTTTTTAATGCAAAGTAGTGGATAATATGTTGATTCGTTGGATGTGTGGATACATGAGAGTTGATAGGATTAGAAATATAGTGATTAGGGACAAAGCAGGAGTAACACCTATAGAGGATAAGATGAAATAAACTAGACTTAGATGTTTTGGTCATATAAGGAGAAGGATTATGGATGCACCAGTGAGAAAGTGTGAAAAGATCGATCTTCCGTGGTGTAAAGAGGTTAAGGTAGACCGAGGAAGAGATGTAGCGAAGTAATTAGACATGATTGGAAGACTGTAAGATTAACGGAGGACGTGGCTCGGGATAGAAAGTTATGGAGATCTAGAATTAAGGTTGTAGACTTTTAGTAACTTGCTACTTGCCTTTTCCTAGTTTTCAAGGGCTCTTAAATTATTGGTGATTTGATCTGGCTTTCACTTTTAGTGTGTTTCCAATTCTTATGTATGCTTTTATCAGTTATTATGAGAATAATTCTTATTTGTCGCACATCGCTTTTTATTTATTTTTGTCTATGTATTATCTATTTATATTTATTTTATCAAGGGATTTTCAACTTTAAAATGTTTTCTCAAACCTTTTTTTGTGCGTCTATTGGAGTCAGCGTCTCTGTGGGTAATGATACTTGTAAAGGTAAAGCCGCTTATATCTGGATCTTTCCAAATCCCGCACAATCGAGACCTACACCGAAAGGTTTTTGTTGTTATATTCATTAATTAAAAGTCATATGACACAAATAATAGGACTAAAATTTAAACAAGGGTATTATTAAAATAACACAATGAATCTTCTGTAGAGGAAAAATAATTTGTACGCTTGTGGACTATGCCCTTTTACTTAATCGTTATTTTTTAATATAGTATCTGATAAGGAGATACGCCAAACTTGTTACAACATTCGTGCCTTTGCGGGTTGAAGCTAATTAATTTTATTAGCTATTTTATTAGCCAAATTTTATTATATTAACTATACTTGACTAAATTTTATGCGTCCATTAAGTGTATTAATTTATGTGGATCAATTTTTGAATTTTTTTGACTTATTGGGTGATTTCGTGAAATTAGTAATAGGATGAGAATAAGGCTAATGCGAGATTTTGCAAGGCTAACAAGCTCAATTGGCTATCCAATGCTATAATTTAGTTACCTTGGTATTTAGGTCCAAAGTCTTTTCCTTTGAGTTTACCTTTTTTTTTTTGATGCAGAAGAGGGGAACTCAACCCCTATGGTATCTTTTATTGATTCACAACATTCCTGGTGAATTTAACACCTACTTGGTCTGCAAACAATGAGTTAGCAACCTCACGAGGAGGTTTATTAAAACAAACAAGAGCGTAATTTAGCTTAAGACCTAGGTTGGCTAAGTCATCTGCCACTTGGTTGGACTCCCGGTAACAATGACAAATTCTCACCTCCCACCCAGGGTCTTGAATTACATTTCTGCATTTTTGCACCTCTAGAAGATAGCATGGTGTCTGGCATTGCAGGCCATGGAGCCTTTTAGCATCCCTACGACGGTGATCGAGTCGAAATATACTAGGAGTTGCATGAAGCCCTTCTCTCATGCCAATAGAAATCCACGAAGAACAGCTCTTAGTTCCACTCGAACAGCAGAACATATTCCCATATTTTCTGCAAAACCACCCAGCCACTCTCCATTCCTACCCCTGAAAACCCCACCACCTCCAGCCAGGCCCGGATTATGTTTCGAAGAGCCATCCGTGTTGAGAGCGACCCAATCGACCGAGGGAGGCTCCCACCCAACCAGAGCCTCCCTCCTTTCATGACATTCTGGTCGGAACCACCGCTCCTCGTTAAGAAGTGCCTTTGTAGTTTCCTTAAATTTATCCAAGAGGCACTTGATTTTGTCCGGAGGGACGTTTGACGAGTTGCCAAGGCAACTCTCGTTTCTCCACCTCCAAAGCCACCACAGAGTGGTTATAAATTTGGTGGGCCAAAAGATGTCCGGTTTTGTGCGGTTAATACTGTAGAGTATCCAATCCTCCAGTCCAGTGCGAAGGTCATGGCAGTCTTGGTTCAGTTGCTCAAAGTACCTCCATACCTGTTTTGCTTCATTACACAATCGTAGTATGTGGTTCGAATCCTCCGTGGAGTTTGGGCAAATACTGCAGTTTGGGTTGGAGGTCAATCCCATTTTAACTCTTCTCTCATTAGTCATTAGCGCTTTATGAAGGATTAGCCAAATCAACATTTTCATTTTTTGGGGTGCTTTAACTCGCCAGATCCTCCTCCATTTCTCCTTGTTAGGAGATACTCCACCACCTCGCATAATAGCAATGGCCGATTGGATCAAGAAATGGCCGAAACTTGTCCCCCCTCAGGCAAACTGATCACACCCCTTCATGTCCAGGTAAACTTGAAAGGCCGCAATCCGGTGCAAAATGTTCGTGGGCAGGAGATCTATTAGCTCTTCCCATTTCCACCCCTTACCCGACTGCCAATAATTAGCCACCGTTTTATGTTGTTCTAGACTCGGCACAGGTCCGGTAGAAAATTCCAGTAGTGGGAGCTCCATGGCCCATCTCTGTAACCAGAAGTAAGTGTGTTGCCCATTCCCTACAGAGTGTACCAAGCCTCTTTGAAGAATTAATCTGCTTTCGGTAATTCCTTTCCAAAGATTAGAAGGGTGGCGACAACTCATCAACATCTCCACCGCTGTTCTACCTCTGCCGTAGCGATGCTTTAGAACACGTGCCCATAGAGCGTCGTCCTCATGAAGTAACCTCCACGCCATCTTGGCCATGGAGGCCGAATTTAGTTCTCCCATAGATCTTACCCTAGACCTCTGTTTGCCGTCGAGTCAGTGACCTTTGCCCAGGCCATCAGGTGTGGTTTCTGTTCTAAATTAGTTCCCGCCCAAAGGAAGCGTCTAATCTTTCTGTCAAGCTCATCACACACTACTCTTAGGAGGCGACAGGTTTGCATCACGTAAGCCGGGATGGTCGTGAGTGTCGATTTGATAAGGGTGACACGTCCAGCTAGCGAGAGACATTTTGTTCTCCAACCCGTTAAACGCTTATCAACTCTATCAATGACATGTTGGAAGGTGGCCTTGGTCACCCTTCTTGACAAAGTGGGCACCCCCAAATATTGTCCCAAGTCCTCCGTGGATGGGATTGCAAATATTTCACTAATATTTTCTACCTCAGAGTGGCAGACGTTTGCCGAGAAAAGGATTTGTGACTTAGTATGACTGATCCTCTGACACGATGTAGCACAGAACACTTCCATACATTCCTTAATCACATACGCTTATTCCATCGAAGCTTTAGTAAAAAGGACCAGATCATCCGCGAAGACTAGGTTAGAAATGGGAGGCCCACCTGGGTTCATTGAAACTGGTTTCTACCTTCCTTGAGCAACCTCGGCCTCGATATCATGAACTAGCCGCTCCATGCATAACACAAAAAGGTAGGGTGAAATCGGGTCACCCTACTAGATTCCCCTAGTTGGTTGGAAAGATTCCGTAGGTGCCCCATTCCATAATACATTCATAGAGCATGTCGAGATACACCTGTAGATCATGTCCACAAGTGAAGGGGGGAGACGCACATCAGTGAGGGTGTGCCTGATAAAATACCACCGGAGCTAGTCGTAAGCCTTTTTAAAAGCAATTTTAATAGCCATATAACCTTTAGCACCCTTCTTCTGCCTCATCATGTGAAGAAGTTCTTGCATAATCACCACATTATCCGTAATTTGACGTTTCAGCACAAAACTAGCCTACGTTGGGGAGATGATATCCGGTAAAATCATTTTTAAACGTTCCACGATGACTTTGGTGACAAGCTTGTATAGCACATTGCATAACCATATTGGGCGGAATTGTGTAATGAATTGAGGGTGTTCGACTTTCGAGATAAGTGTCAGGAAGGTGCAGTTCAGAGTTGCCGGAAAGGCTTGTCTATTGAGCCACCCCATGACAACATTAATCACATCTCTGCCAACGATGCCCCAGTATCGTTGGAAGAAAACCGCTTGGAAACCATCCGGTCCCGGCGCTTTGTAAGGGTGCATTGCTTTCAGGGCACTTCATATTTCCTGTGGGTCAAAAGGTTTGTTCAGCGCCTCAAGTTGCTCTGCCGAGATGTGCGGAAAGCGATTGGGTAGCTTGCTCTCCTCATTCCTGCTATTACCTTTATTAGTGTAAAGTTGTTTATAAAAATGCACAACCATTGCTTGAAGGTCACCTGGATCTGTAACCCAACCTCCATCATCCAATTACAGTCCTTCTATTCGATTTATTCTTCTCCTCACAATTGTGCACAGATGGAAAAAATGTGTGCTGCGGTCTTCATCACGTATGTAACCCATGCTGGACTTTGGAACCAGAAGAGTTCAAGTTGGTGTAGAGTATCGTCCAATTGGCGTCTAAGCTTCTTCGCCGGCTTGGGGAGGTGTCGGGGTCCACCTTCATCAAGCCTTCTCTGCAGACCCTCAATCCGGCCCCAAAGAGTTCTCTTCCTCCGGAATAAATTGCCGAAAACTTCTTTATTCCAGGTAGTCAGATCCTCGGCTAGATCCTTAAGCGCCATGTGAAGTGGTGTACTCACCTTCCAACTTTGTCGCATGAAATCATCAAAGGCATTATGTAACATCCAAGCTGCCTGGAACCGGAAGGGTTTAATTCCTGGTGTTGGAGCCGTAAACCCCTGTGTAGAGATTAGGATGGGAGCATGGTCGAATTGATTCCGAACCAAGTGCTTAACCCCCCTTCTTGGAACTTACGATGCCAAGCCATGTTACTTAGTGCTCGATCAAGACAAGCACACTTGTGTGTGTGCACTGTGAGGCCTCTAACCCAAGTATATTTCGTGCCCGTGTAACTAATGTCAATTAACGCATTATTTTCGATCCAGTTATTAAATTTCGAGCATCGCCTCGCCATGTTTGACCCTCCATGGTCCCGTTCCTTCAGAGAAAGAGTTTTATTAAAATCTCCCGCCAGTAGCCAAGGCTGAGAATAGCTTGCGGCCCTCGCTTCGAGTTCATACCATAATTCATCCCGGACAGATGGGTGGGGGTTTGCGTAGATGGCTGTGACTATCCAAGGCCTCTTGCCCGCTGCAGTAATATCAGCTGTGACGAATTGTTCATGAGCTTCAAGAATGCACAACTGTAGAACGTCATTAAGCCATAGATCCAAATGCCACCCTGATAGCCTCGGGCATCTACGCGGAATTGGCCCTGAAACCCAATCTTACGACAAACGTTATCCGCTCTGGATCCACTGATGTGTGTTTCTAGAAGCGCAATGACGTGGGGCCTTTATGTCCTTATATGCTCCTTGAGTGTATGCATGAAGTCCGTACTCCCCACTCCTTGAGTGTTCCAAACAAGGATCCGCACATCCTGGTTATCCACATTAATAGGTGTATTCATTTAATCACTGTTAATTAGTACCTCCCAGAGGAGTTCAGTGCCTTCTATACGAGCTGGGGTAGATACGCCCGTCTCGTGCTGAACTTGTATTGTGGGTGATCCCATGGGCTCCATGATAGGTTTCTTCACCTTGCAGCTGGTGTGCTTCATCGGGCGCTATCGAGTTTCGACCAATAGTGCCGCTATCAATGGGGATAACACCTTTATCTGGTGGGAAGCCGATGAAGGAAACTGATCTACTGGACGTTGAGGATTGTCGTGGTTGGGCCTGGTCTGGTCGACGTAATGTAGCCCAGTTCCCATACAAAGGCTGCTGGCCAAGTAGAAGGGGTTGGGTGGTAGAGGGTGTGAGTATTTCCATATTGAGACTTCGGTTGGGCACATCATCTCGTCTTCTGGAAGTAGCATTCTGGGCTTGGGTGTTTATGGACTTGTTCGTGGCAGTGTGCTGCGTGCGTGTGGGCCTTCTTTCCTGTATATGGGCCTCCGCCCGTAGCATGGTACGAGGTTGTCAGGTCTGGAGTAGGGCAGTCTAAGGAATATTCTTCTTGTCTGAAATGTTGCCTACGATTAATTCCCTGCATGCTCCACCCATGTTGGCACTCCGAATATTATCGTCCAGCTCAATTATCTCCCTAGCAGGCAAGGAATCTTCCCTATCACCCAGGATCTCTCTGCTTTCCATGTTTGCTTCCAAATCAGCATTGAGATCCAAATTTGCTAAGGCCCTAAATCGAGAGCCGTGATTCTCGATGCTGGCGCTTTCCGTTTCGATGCCCTCTCCACGATTGTCGCTGAGTCTCTGATCTGATTGCCTCCCTGGCTCGTCACTTTCCATAACCGGTGTCATCCCCAAATTTGGATCATTACGACACAGGCTAGCTCCCCTTGCATGCCGGTTCAGACCGAACTCCTCCCCCGGTCGAGGACCATGTGGTGGTTGCGGCCAGGAAGACCTCCGTCGAGCCGGTTTTTTTACCAACATCCAATTGCCATAGGTGCTTTCCTCCTCAGGTTTAGAGGGTTTGTTACTGGGTGTGTCAAAGCGTTGTGCACCATCCTGTTCCTTGGAATGATCCTGAGGACAGGCCTCCTCTTTATGACCCTGGGTGCCGCACCTAAAGCAAGTCATCTTTAGGCCCTCATATTGTACTCGCCAGACTCAGCCATTTAATGAAATTTAGATAGTAGGTTTTGTTAGGTCAACCTCTACACTCAAACGCGTAAATTAGCCTCGTTCAACATTGGCTATGGTATTGTCGACTCTCCGCACATTCCCGATCTTGTTCCCAATTTTGTGTAACAGGAAATCCTTATTAAAGTACTTGACACTTAGCTTTGGGATGTGCACCCAGGCTGTTAATCTAGTGACGTTATCCTCCGCCGGGACGAAATTTGGAACCTCTTGGACTACCAGGTAATTATCACCAATCATCCAAGGGCCATTCGTCATTACATGCTCATAATCTTCAAGATTCGTAAACCGAGTGACATAATAGTCATAGCCGATGTCAATGAGGGAAAAATCACCTTTCAAAGCTCATTTGATTTTCAGACGCCTTTTTAGTTGGAGATATCCAATCCCTTTGTCAAACATCTTGATTATTAAAGCATTACGCTAAGGTTCACGTAGGAGACGTTTTTCAACCGCTGTGAGCAGAATCGTGGGACATGTCGGGCCATCCTCTTTTGGGGGTTCGTCATCTTTCGACACATCATTAACTTCTTCATCCTCCCAGACCGGGTTCTCCCTTGTCTCAAAGGTCAAGTTTGGGTTGTTGAGTTGGAGTGTGTCTCTATATGAAAGCATTCTATCCTTTCTGATTCTACCTGGGTCATTAGGGGCTGAATCCAGGACATTGGGGGACCCCAGCATTGCTTCCATCATTTCACTGTCTTCCTCATCAATGGTGTCATTGTTGGAGCGCCCAGTACCTCACTTCGTCTTCTTCGTAGATCTTGATAGTTTGTCCGTTTCCTCATAAGTGTGCCCGTGCTCTTGCTCTTGGTCTCTAGCGCTCATCCTCTCTATTTTTCCTTTGAGTTCACTAGCTGTGAAAAAATAACAGGCGCTTCTTCAGCTTAAGTCACGACATGACAGGCGCCCCGCTTCAACATCGAGTTCATCTTCCTTCAATCCAGAAAACACCTGTCTTTTACCCAAATCCTCTCCCCCATTTCCATTAGCAAGAGAGCAAGAAGACAGGGAGGGTGAAAGCAAAAGAGGAACGCAAGCAGAACAACAGCAATACGACAAGGAGAAGTAGGGATTCGGGAAGCAGAGCAGTCAAAGGGGGAAGATACCAGAGCCGGACAACCACGGGAGAAAAGACTCAAAACCTAACTCCAAATTTTCCCAAATTAACCCATAAACGGGTCCTTAAGCTTAGATTGGGGTGGGTGGTTCCTAATCCTTCAATTTAGTAATTAATTTCAAAGTTTTTCTTGTTTGGCCATGGATGAGTTTGGGAAATTATACAATGGATATTTTGTGATTTGTGGAGTTCTGAAGAGGGAAGAGGACTGAATGAGTTATTTGGGTTGACATTGACATGAATTCGAGGTACAATTTGGGACGGTGTTGTGATGAGGGAGACCAGGCTATGAGTGCGAATGGACATGATTAATGGTTAATATTCTTGAATGTCGTCTTGTTTCTGCTTGCTTGGCTAATGCTCCAAATATGTATCCTTGGTTAGCTCAGTCCAATCATCCTGCTTGTCAATGTATGTATCAAGTGTGTGAACGAGACTTGTGTTGGGCGGGGTTTTAATTCTGATTTTGTGATGGGAATCTTTGAACGGTTGTTGCGATTTTATAGGCCTACATTGAACGAGTTAAACGAATGCGAAAATAACTCGTTTTAATTAAGGACCAAACCCCTTTCTTTGGTTTTCTTCTATATAGTTAGGGATAATATTAAACTAGATTTGTAACATTCCACCCTTGCAAACGAGTTCTTGAGAGTCATATTTGATTTATAATTACTTTGCTAACTTATGAGATTAAACACCGTTTTGTAAACTTTTGTGCAGTTCGAATGTTGTTAATTTTGCCAGTAGCTAGAACTTGTCGCACCTGCAGTATTTTGGAAATTAGAGCTGTTTTTACTTGAGTGAAAGCTACTTTGTGATTTCTTTTCACATCCAAAGTGTGGTTGCTCCCTCTTGTGATTAAAATTTCATGGTGTTGGAATTAATTCAATGGAATTTGTTCACTTAAGCCATTTAGGCATATGAACCTATGAGTTACAAGTCGTTTGCCAACCTTCCCACTAAAACAAAAAAGTTGTTGTGTTTTTTAGAACTTGGCTTTTGTCGTTGCTAATGTATTAATAGCTCCTTTTGAGATTGAAAATGTTGTTATCTTAATATCTGAGATTGCTTATCTCATATTATCGCATTTCTGAATGATCTCATAGTTGTTTTTTAGAAAAGGTACCGTTTTGTAAAAATCTTTGAGTCAATGGTACTAGTTGTTCTTGTAAGACATATTTATTGATTGGAGGTCATTTAATGAGCATGAACTTTTTTTACGAGTGTAAAAGTGAATTTTAGTTAAGAAGTTTTGGCTAGGAGGATAGTGCTAACGTAAATGACTCGATCTGGAGAGTAGACCTTAGGATCCTAAATGAAGTAGGAATCATAGTCATTACTATCCTGACAAGGATAGAAGTCTGTTGATTTTGGGAAGTCATGGTGATAGAAAATTCGTGAGTTATATTATTCACTTAGTGAGAGCACTAACGTGTGAATTCAATACCTTGAAAGTAATTTCATTACTTGTTATGAGTTGAAAACTTCTCATTTATGAAATATGCTAGTGAAAAGATTTGGGAACTACATATGTTATTTGAAAAGATTCTTATCAAAACACAAATGACTTTCTTCAGGGTGAAATCATTTTATAAAGGCTCAACTTGGTTTAAATGATGGTTTTTCCATTGTCGTGCATTAAATCTTGTTCCCTTCTAAAGAGCTCAAGTTCGTAGCTCTAAGTGAAATTCCTATCATGCTAAGTGTTTAGTTGAGAGTCAAACAACCTACTAACCTCAATGGTTAGGATACATCGGGGCTAGCTTGATATTGGGCTCTTGAATGTTTAATACGTTGATATTAAATACGATTTTTGTGTGACTGCTATTTATGGTATTGTGTACAACTGTTTTGATTTTTGGGATTACAGATTATCCACTGAGCGTGTGGTAGCTTACCCTCCCTCTCTCTTTCCCTTTTTTCCCCCAAGTTCTCGTAAAGGTGCGTCGAAGTTGTTAGTTCATTGAGTTGATTCCTCTTAGCTTCCTGGTTAATAGGTAGTAAGGGGGTTATATTTAGATTCATGAGCTTAACAATGTGATGTGATGTATTCATAAGTTCTTGAGCATATGTAAGTTGAATACATTGGTTCATATATTGCACATTGTCTAGCAATCGTTTTGAATGACTGTGTGGGCCAACTATCTGGATAGTTAGTCATTTTTGTTGGTTGGAATTAAATTGTATTCTGGATATAAACCCCATTGCTCCGTATGCGTTATCCATCGAGCTGTATCTTTCTTCTTTTTTTTTTTAATGTAATTTCTTAGTTTGTGTACCCCAGATATGTGACCCCGTAAAGTGGTGATCTCCAGCATGTAATCATTGAGCTTGTTGGATATATCCTTTATGTATAACTCATGTAAGGCTATAAGCCTAAGTTATGGTATCCGTTTCGTTCCAAGGTTGTAGAAATGACTAACATCATTAGCCCTAAGGGTAAGGGTGTTATGCCCATATAACTTTTCTGTTGAGAATATTTACCTGATACTGTAGTCCCAACTTGAAGAATCAATGATTGTGGCATATTTGTATTG
This sequence comes from Carnegiea gigantea, assembly GCA_029747015.1. Classification (NCBI taxonomy): domain Eukaryota; kingdom Viridiplantae; phylum Streptophyta; class Magnoliopsida; order Caryophyllales; family Cactaceae; genus Carnegiea; species Carnegiea gigantea. The sequence goes on along the minus strand of JAKOGI010000582.1, from coordinate 407,052 downwards.
CAATCAATCAAGAAGTCAACCCTAGACAACCAACAAAAAATGAAAATAAATTGATAAATTCACTCGAAGAGTGAGACATAGTACCAGCCATTAAGAGCGCACAAAGAGATTCACCAAAAAAATAGAGTCTATTAAGGAGGGGAAAAAAAAACACTAGAAAAAAATTTAAACAATGCAAAAATTGAGGCTCATTATTGGTAAAAATGCCAATACTCAAAGTAGGCCCCAAGAACTACCAAAGGGACTAGAATTTTATAGAGAAAAAACGAGGAGGAAGACTGGGTGCCTGGGGTTCAAGTCTTGTTTTATTCATGTATTTAACATAGTTGAATTTTAGATGCTACCGTGCTTTATTATCTAAGATGTTGGAGAGATTGAGGTGGGTTTATTTATTTATTTTAACCATTTTAGATGCACTAATTAGGATTACATATATTTTAAATGTCTTTTTGATCAAAAATAAATACAGTTTCGCTTTATTTACACTATTGCACATTTGTATTTTTAGTTGTGTCCAAAAAAAAAATAAAATGTCATTCCTGTCAAAAAAATTTAAAAAAAACAAAATGTCATAAACAATAGTTGCATCCTGCTCCTACTTCTAACATGTGACGCCATCTATTATGGGCCTGTTCTTTTCGTGGGTAAATTGGGATGGGTAAAAGGGTGAAGTACGTTAAGATAGGTTGAAGTAGGTTGAAGTGAGTTGAAGTAGGTTGAAGTGGGTTGACTTTTTTTATGTGATAAATTAAACTTGATAGTGGAAGTGTGTTGAAGTGGGTTGAGATTGGTATTCTAGAATTGACTTGCGAAAAGAACATGGCCTATGTGTTTCTATTCAAGGAAATTATCGTGACTATTCATCATAAAATGAGAACGTAAGATCAAATCATGCAACCTGATTTCATACGTTCTGATGTATAGGTTCTTTTTTTCAGAAGTAACAAAGGTACTAGAAGATAGCCCTTGTACATGCTTAATAGCTAGATTTGCACATTTTTCACTCGTGTGATAGGTGATACAGAAAAAAGGTACTAAAGATTGCCCTTGTAATTGTATATATTTAATAGTTACATTTGCACATTTTTACTCGTGTGATATGTGACATAGAAAAAAGGATACTAGAAGATAGCCTCTCTGTAATTGTGTATGCTTAATAGCAAGATTTATGCATTTTTCACTTGTGTGATATGCGATATATTTCCCTAACATCAAAGGTTAGAAGCCATGACAATTAAGTTCTATTTTTATATTGCAAATGGGGTGCATATATTTATATCATAACTTTTCTATTGTATTTGTATTTTTAGTTTCTTTAATCCTCCGTTAACTAGAGTTGTACTATTATAATTTTACAAAGAACAATTTGTTCAATGCATATTTTCTGCATTTAATTACAAGATCCAAACTTGATTTTATTTTGAGAAGAACAAATATCAAATTGTTTGAATTAATCGGTGTTAATATTGGATTGTTCATTTGTAACACACTTTGTTTGCATTGAGGAGGTTGGTCTCAGATAATTATTTTTTGTTTTATTTAAATATGATGATTTTCTATTTTCTTGAGCAATTGCAAAGGATTCTCAAAGATCAACCTCAGGTGAGACTTAAACATCAATACAAGTAGAGAAGATCAACACTTAAATTTCATATGATTTGTAGACCTAGTAAAACTGACCTGAAATTCGAAAGATGAACCAAACTGACTAATCCAAAATTGACCTGAAATAGAAGTTAACTCGTCTGGAAATTGTTTTGGCCAAACATATTTTTCTTTGCAAATTACATAAGTTTATTGGACCAGAAAATCTAGTGTTTGAAGTCAACCCAAACAAAAAATGGCCTTACCTAGAATCAAAACAAAACCGAATCCGATTGATCCAAACACAACCCGCCCTGAAGTTAACTTGAATATAACTAAAGCGAATGACCCGTTTACCAGGTATTCATTTGTTTTTATTTGTCCAACAAATTGATCCTTCTATTCGGTTGCAGCATGATAATGATTTTAAAAAGGAAAACCTCCAAATTATCTTGTCAACAATTGTCTTACCAACGTCACAAAGGCAGTCTTGAAATTGCTTCATTCAGCAAGAATTCTAAAGCAAATTAATCATACTTTCATACACCTGTACCTAAGATCCCAAATCCAGAGTCATTCATTCAATATCGTCCCCTGTAATGTTATCTGCAAAGGAATCTCAAAATGCATCGCTAGTTGTCTTAAGCGAGTCATGACTTCACTAATTGGTCCATACCAGAACGCATTTGTCCCAGGATGGCTCATTGGGGATAGTTGTCTAATGGTCCACGAACTTCTTCACTATATCGAGCATAAACAAACTGGGTCCCCAGTTGCCACTGTCAGAATTGACCTTAACAAAGCACATGATCATTTGCAATGGGACTTCGTAGAAGCAGTCCTAAGTCCTAAGGCATGCTGGATTCCCTGAGTTATGGATTTCCCTTCTCATAGAGTGCATCACACTGTCTTCTATTTAGTGTTGATTAATGGTAAGTCGTCCCCTTTATTTAAGCCTAAGTCAGGAGTACATCCAGGGGACCCTTTATCACCATATATATTTATATTATGCATGGATGTTCTATCTGACTTACTACTCCAAGCCCAAGAGAAATGATCGTGCCCATGTATTAGAATATCCAGAGAACCCCACCAGTTAATCATCTACTGTTTGCTAATGATGCTATATTTTTTACTCCTATCCAATTGCATCAATGCCAAAACATGCACTGAATCGTAATTGAATTCTCATAGAGTGCAACATCCTTTGGGACATAACTACGAGTGCCCATGACCTTTGAGCAGTCCAAGGCAAGCGAATTTAACTACCTATTAGAAAGAGTTCAAAGTAAATTGCAAGCATGGAAAACCAAACTCCTTTCACCGGCGGATCGGCTACTACTTATAAATAATGTGATTGGAGGGTTATGTCAACATACTCTCTTAGTGTAGTAGGTCTCGATTGGTATCCTGTGAAAAATCAACTCTTTGATTATGAGCTTCTTTTGGAAGAAGTCACAAGGCAATCCATCTGTACAATGGATCAAGAAGGAGCAATATCAACAGCCTCGTGCAAAAAGGGGCTTAGGAATACGAGACCTAGTCACATGGAATTATGCGCTATTAATGAGACAAGTCTGGCGTATCCACTTGAAACCCCATCGATTAATCGCTAAGATCTATTGTGGTAAATATGGATCTCACTCCCCAGTTGATGCTACATATTATGATAGTAAAGAGTACAATGCGTCATGGGGACATATGGGCCTAACTAGGGCAGCTTCTAAGTTCAAGGAAGGATCAAGATGGCTCATCTGAAACGAACGCAGAGTTCAAATACTTGAAGACCTATGGTGTATAAATGGAACCATCAGACAAATGTCAAAATAAATCCTACCCCTTGGGAGGATCGTCCTGTTTCGAATTTATTTAATGATTGCAGAACAGGATGGAACATAGGGAAAATCATATCTCTCTTCCTCCACAAACATGATGGAATATCCTCGCACAACATATTAAGCCAACGAAACTCCAGATAGACTATACTGGCCCCTAAGTAATAATGGGGAATATAACTACAAGTCGGCTACGATTGACTAATGAGTCGACACAAGGTTATTGTTGACAAAAAGAAGTTAAAATGTAGAAAATTCTATGGGTTGTTCGGATCCCAACCCGTTGGAAAGTACTACTATGCAAAACATTCTACAACGCTCTACTAACTAGAATAAACAGACGCATAAGAAAGATTGCGCACAACTATAACTGTTCGCTATGTGAAAACTCGAAAGAGTCGATACAGCATCTCTTTCGGAATTGCAACCTCGCTAAACTACTCTGATGGGTCTCGCCATTAGCAATTAAGGTCGACGTGAATCCTAACATTCCTCAAACTCAATGGGTTTGCAACTGGATAATGATGCTATATCGCTCCCACACCTCAACTCATATGGGAGAAAAAAATTTGTGCCTGTAGTATAGAGTGTTTGGTCCTTCCGGAACCAACTACTATATCAAGCAGTTCATAGAAATCCAATTAAGATGGTCGACATACTATAGGCTAACTTAGGCACACCATCCAATTTTAACACAAGGGAGGGCATAGACTGGCAAGACTCTCTCGTATCCAGTCACCATGATTGGAAAATAAACACTATTATATGGAGACATACCAATACACATCCAATAATCATCACACAAATCACTGGAGCATACACAAAAAGACAACATTGGTTAGGGATTGCCATTCAAGCACAGAGACACAATTTGACATTAATAACGTATCAAGAAAGACTCATCTGCAACTCAAAAGTTGAGGTTGTCGGTATAGCTGCAGAAAAGGCACTAACTCTAGCTATACAGCACGAATGGTCGACAATTGAAATCTGGACGGATAGCACAGTGCTTGCAAAATCCCTAAGCAAGGCTGAAAACACACCAGTTAACATCTCTCTATTTCTGGAGCAATGTATCTCTCTCAAACAAAGCTTTGTGTCTTGTATATTTCGAAAGGTAAGAAAAGAACAGTTACAGTCGACTGTACACTTAGCTACATAGACATGATACCAATACATGTAACGTTGCTCCATCCTGCATTACCCAATAGACCCAAAAAAACGAAATCTCTTACCATCATCATTCATGAGTTAGGCCCTGTTCTCTTCGACTTATTTTTAAAGAATAAGTTCAGATAAGTTTAGTTCATAATAAGTTCAGCAAATAAGTTCAGAATACGTTCAGCAATTAAGTTCACAAATTTGTTTTTTCAATAAGTTCAGAATAAGTTCAGCAAATAAGTTCAGATAATTTAGTTCATAATAAGTTCAGATAAAATAAGTCGAAAAGAACAGGGCCTTGATATCAGTGGCCCAACTTGGTGATTTAACAAGATTGTACAACTTATATGAAAAGGATTGCTAATGTCAATCTCACTTAATGCTGATGTATTCTAAGTATTGAACATACACCTCCCTAACATGCTCATAATGTGTATGGGAACCCCAGGGAGCAATAAAACATGGGTGCTCAAACCCTAGGATTCTTTGGCCACTTAGAGTCTATTCTTTTTTGTAATAAGATGTAACAGTAAGTTGTAAGAAGATTTAAAGAGTTGTAAGAAGTTGTAAGAAGATGTAAGAAATTGTGAGAAGATCTAAGGAGTTGTAATGAGCTGTATGAAGCTGTAAGGATAGATAGAGGGAGTTGTTAAATTATTAAAAAGTTGTATAGTATAATTTTTAGATATGTATGTATTACTGTTGGTCTCTAATGTATGGATTCTGAAAAAAATTATTTCATGAAAATAAAATACATGTATCACTTATATTTATAAAATAAATTTTATAACATCAGTAAACAAATTATATTTTAACATTATAGAAAAAATTTATTTTTCTACAATTATCATTTTGGATAATAAAAAAATAATATTGAGATAACATAATTAATGAAAATAAACATTTAAACAAGTCAATTAAGATCAATTCAAGCCAACGAATATTTAGAACCTCATATGTTCTGCACTTGAGGTGATTTTTTGGTATTAACATTAGTTTCTCCTCCCTATAAGCAATTAAAAAAAACAATTTTTCTCAATAAAATTGAAGGAACCCAAAAAATGAAATCCTACTTGAATTAAACATTTTGAAATTAAATTCAATCTAATGTTCAATTGTACAATGATAGCAACTAAGTCGTCATGGATAAACTTATAGATGACATAGCTAAAATGCTTTCATCTCTACAATTTGACTATTTTCATACATGATTCACGTTGAAACTCAAACATGTATTCGATTTTTGTATTATAATTTCAAAACATTTTGTAACACCCCAGCCCCATCACAGGCTACGGACATTTATCAGGAACGGCTTAAAGGATTGTTGACTGACCACACAAATCACCACAAGCCTTTCCGACGTGCTTTGTCCTCGCTCACACACTGCCTGTGAAACTTCCCAGGAGGTCATCCATCATAAGAGTTCTCTACAGCAAGCACGCTTAACTGTGGAGTTCATATGGGTGGGTTTCTCAAAAAAAAAAAAAAAAGATGCACATTTAGTGATATAAGTAGTCACTTCAGATCCTTTTAAGCCACACTCGAGGTATTACAATTACTCTCACTTGAAGTGCACAATGTCCTCATTGTGCCTCACTAACTAGCCAACTTATGCGTCCTTTTAACTAGGGTCCATCCCAGTATCTTTGCCCTGCTAGGTGACTGTCTAGGGCTCTCCAGTGCACTGGCGCAGCTCACGATCGCAGGTCGGCTCTGATACCATCTGTAACACCCTAACCCTATTCCGGACCACAGACAGTCACCAGGAATGACTATAAAGGATTGTTAATTAACCCCACAAATCGCCACAAGTCTTTTCGGTGTCCTTCATCCTCACTCACACGCTGTCTGGGAAACTTCTTAAGAGCTCATGCATCATAAGAATTCTCCACAGCAAACACGCTTAGCTGTGGAGTTCTCATGAGTAGGCTCCCCGAAAAGAAAGGTACACCTTTGGTGATATAAGTGATCACTTCAAATCCTTTTAAACCGCACTCGAGGTATTACTTATGTTGACTTATTTTCTCTATAATTGCACATATGGTTCATGTCGAAACTCGAATATTATTTTACATCCTCAAATTCTGTTTTTATGTTTATACAAATATTATATTCTTAGAAAAGCTGTAAGATTTTTCATATTGGTAGTATATAAAAAAATATACATATTTCTATATAAATATGAGAATAAAATAGATGATAAGTTTTTAATGTTATGAAAAATATATAAGGAGATTTAAGAAGATTTAAGAAGATTTAAGGAGAGACGTATAGAAGATGTAAGAAGTTGTAAAGAGTTGTAAGGAGTTAAAAGTTGTAAAGAGTTGTAAGAAGTTATAAGTTGTAAGCTAAATCTTCCACATCGTAGAAAAGAACAATGCCTTAATTAAGGCCACCCCTAGCCATTGGAATTCATTCCAGTGGTGGGGCCCAGAAATGATATGAGTTTCTTTGCTTAATTTGCAACCCTTCTCGTTTTGGTTATGGCACGTGCGTAGACACGCAAATCGTTCCACCATTTGTTCCCCTTTTTTTGGTCTTTTTATGAGTTTTATTCTTTTTTATTTATATGTTATGGGGTGGGTCTATTATAAATGTTTTATTTAGGGATTCAAGTTAAAGTTTCATGAATTATAGAAATGAAGAAATGTAAGTTCCAAACGATGAAACTTTTGATGAGACAAAATTTAGAATTTGCAAAAGACCAGCCCAGGCCAAGCAAGGCATGAATGCACTACTTACAATCACATCTGCCTTCAGTTTTTAGTGAGGCTGCAATACTTTGGTAATTCACGAAGTGGTTACGTGATACCTTTTTGAGTACCTCCACCTTTTTAACTCTAAAAATCTTCAAAAATTGCAGTCTAACTCAAGCTTCGAAGGCACATTTTCTGGATATTATCCCGAGTATAACTCTGTCTGTTAAGTCTCAGTTGAGTCATGAGGGACTTCAACAATTTAGCTATGATTGTTGAAGCAACTAATCATGAGACAAAACTGTTCCATATAATCGAACCCATTTTAGGTTGACACACTTGCAAATTCATAAATCATGCGAGTATTCAACTAATGTCTAACACAAATAAGACATAAACGGCAATGTCTTATGGCTCAATTTGCACGCAAACCCACTTGATCGTCCATGTTCCAAGATCTAGCACAACTGCACAAGTGAACGTGGAATTTGTGTGCCGCATCTTCTAGTTATTGCTTATTAGTCACTTTAGTTACTTCCAAATAAGATAGTAAATTTTATGTGAGATCGTCTCACAAAAGTTATATCATAAGATGGATGTTTTTTATAGCGACTAGTAATAATTAATTGGGTAACAAAGAATTCATCTATGGGTGACTTTTGTTACAGTTATACAAAATGAACTCTTAGTCATCCTTAAATTTAAAAGTCACTTCAAAATATGTTATTAGTCATTGCAAAACCGCAAAAAAGTCACTTCTAAGTCTGTCACACAATAAGTCTTATATAAGACAGTATCATCCAAGAATTTGTGTTTGTGTTATATTGGGTTTAATGGGAGATTAATTCATATCTCTTCGGTTCACTTCATTTTTCACTATGATCAATTTCAAATGTCTTGTAAGTTGATGTAATTGACTAAAAACTTTCAATCATATTAATTTGAATTAAATCAATACATATCCAGATAAAAATGATTATTTTAGTTTGAATTTTCAAAACTAAGTAACCGAATCTTTATATAATAAGTAGCAGAATGATGTTGTCTACTATACCTTCCTACCCTCAATCTTGCGACTTCGTACGATCGCACCAAACGTAAATTAACACGTAGGATCCGCGTGATTAACTCCACCATACGGTTGCCCGGAGTGTAGGGCTTTAGGTTTAGCACTGCCCCCTAGTTTGCACTTAAGTAGGCATCACTTATCATCATCAAAATTGACATACTCCTAATTCTGAATTCTTAAGCCAATGGATAATGATCAAAACAGTACTATCAATTAACATTTCACCATAAATCTTGGGAAGTTCCCTTTTCTTTTTCTTCCACCAACTCTGTTATATATACTTTTAATTAGGGACACAACCAATTGGAATAAGCCAAAACTGTACCCTTAAGGCTCCAGCTTCATGCTGTGGAACCGAGTGACTAATCTAAAATATCAAGGTTTTCAATCTGTAAATGATAAATCTAGATACATTTCACAACAAAATTTTGGATACAAAGGGGTCAAATTTACTGTCCTTTATAGGTTATTTGATTAGATGAATTTTTTATAACGTAAATAAGTTTATAATTATATTTTTATTACTATGTTTGAGTGTAAAAGAATACTATAATTTACAAAAAGTGTCTTATAATCATAACGGTCATAAATCATTTTTGTGTTATGTTATGTTATATATGCAAAGTCAAGAAGAAGTTATTGCATATAAGTGTGTACCTTTTACTTTACCCTTTTTATCCTCTCTTAATAACAAATAACAGGAATAAATTAGTCCATTAAATTAATTTATTATCATCTTTTGTTGAAGATAACTTATTATCATCTTTTTTGATAGAAATTATGTAATTATCATCTTAGCCTATCTCTTTATCTTTTATTAATTACTGGTTTGTGCTCATGCTCATGTATGGGGTGTCTAAGCGGTAAAGTCAACCAACATTTAAATTTACATAAAACTAGTATAGACCCGTGCAATACACAGATAATCTTTTAAATTAAATTTTAATTTAAAAACTATAGAGTATTCATTTTATAAAATCATTTATCTCATAAATATTTTATGAATATTAAGATAAAATATTATCTGATTTACTTAATCATATAATTAGTAAAATTGACATTTTCAATCAATTGAAACTTTAATTGGTGAATCAAATCCTTCTGCCCTACGTCTAAAAGCCTTAAAGGCTTAAACCTCACTAAGTTCAGTTTTAAAGTGGATCATACGTGGGAAAACTAACCCATTAAAAGTAGGTCTTAATTCATAAAATAATCAGCACATAGCATTAGACAGTTAGGATCATATATCACTTACAATAAAATAGTTTCACTAAGTTATAATCGAAAAATACCCCTTCCTTTATATTAGATGACACCACCTTCGAGAATAATTAGTTATCCAAATCTATTTCAAAACAAAGTCATTTGCTTCTTTTAACTCCTATGTTTATGCATTATACATCAACCTCTATAGATTACAAATTTTATACCATAACATATCTAACATCTGATACTCCCTATGATAACCTATAAAAAAATATGAATTCAAAAATATAATGTATATTAAAGACCCACATCTAGCTATAAACATAGAAAATTATACATAAATTCTAGTATAAGGTTTGAGGTTCGAGCTCCACTCCACTATCCTGAACAACCCATTTGTTTCTTCTAATGAGTTGCATTGCCTCCCCCTTCTTATTAGTCAGCATCCCCTTTGTAATATATTCAAAGAATGGTAGTGTTGCAAGACCTTCAAATCTGACCCAAAAATAGCAGTAAATTTCATGGTTGTTCATTTCTTATGTTGCACAATTACATTATATTCCCTGAACCGAATTCCAAAGGTATATAAAAATCATCAAAGAAAACAATAAACAATTAATCAAAGTAATCATCCCAATCGTGCAATGACATTTTGAACTAAGTCAAATAAATTACCAACACATTAATGCATCCTCTTGAAAGTTACAATCCATGTGATAACATGCAGCTTCATTAGAGAAAATCCTTTTAGTTTTGCAAAGAGTCAAACACTGAGGAACAATAGCAATATCAATTACAAACCACTTATCAGGGGAAAGTTTGATATCTAAATATAAACCCAAAATAAAAACAAAAAACATGAACCAAAATCACAAACCACTTATTGCGAAGCAAAATCTAAACAAATAAAAAAACTACCAAATTAAAAAATAAAATTACCCCCTCCCCCTTCTCAGTCAAATCCCACTCTCCCAAAATCTTGAATTAAGTACATTGAAAGTGTTTAATATCTTAATTACTGTTCAATAAAGACCTAAATTTAGCATCAAAGTATATAAAGAATTTATGGTAGAAAAAAGAGATATAATAGGACTTAAAAAAGGATTCATGTTCTATAAGGACATATAAAAGAAAACAATAATAAAATAAGAGTTATAATATGTGGTAAATATACTATACTGAAGTGTATGAAATAACTGAGAAAAAAATTAGTCCACCTAAAAAATGTGCCCATCTTACTGCCCTTCCTGGTGACTTTCCTACACAATATCTAATTAGTACAATAAAGGTACTTAGAATTAATTCCTCTCCACTAATTTTCAGTAATGAATTTAATAATTAACAAACTTAAAGTTCTTCATCAATGTTGACATTTAGGCTTCCTAAATTACTTTGATTAAACAACCACTTCAAGTACTTTGTTCAATTATGCTCTTATTAGTGTGGATATATCCTATTCCATTACTATTTTCTATTTAAGAATTAAATTTTGACAATATTGCTGTACCCTAACCTCTATATTTGTGTCTCATTGAAAATACAAACTTTTTGCTGAACATATTTCAGAAATTTTTGAGGGGAGGCGGGGGGAGATCATGGTGAACTTTGCTTATAACACATTTATATTTATGTTGTATGTGAAATGAAATTTTTAGAAATATAACGATATCGAATGTAATGTCTGTTAAAAATTTGCTGGCAATAGTAAGAATTATAGTATAAAATTTATTCTCTTTCATCAAATACTAAACTATATCTGCCTTTAAAATTTATTATTTTAGTTTTTTCACAAAAATACTTAAAAAAAGATATCAATTTATGCTAAGGTGAAGGCATCATTTTACAAAAATAGACCATATTCCTTTATTTGTCTATTTTTCTCTTCCCAGTTGATGGAAATATTCATCCAAGTTCTTGAAGTACACTTATTTTTACTTGAGGTTCTAGTTAGACAGTAATGCAATACTTCAATTCCTTCCATCATTCCACAAGTATTAACTCCCAAGATCCCTAGTTCAGTGCTCATCATGTTAAACATACTCTACAATTAGTTCGTCCAAAAAGAAAAGATAAAATGGAGCTCAAAACTCGGAAAGAATCCATCAATACTCCCATCAGGGTCGAACTACCCTTTAGCTAAAATTAAATTTTCTGAAGTCGATTGCCCCTTCTAGATCAGTACACCATGTTATCATCCATCCTCTCAAAATATCTAACTTCACAAATCAACCACCATTCTCCAAAATTTCATTATTGTGACTATCCTATTTGTCATTCTTACACCTTAAAAAATAAAAAAAAAGTTAAAAAAGCCAAACCCTCAATAACATACAACCAGAATAGAATTGCTAATAGTAATAAAAATCCAGTAGGCACAAAATTGAAATTAATAAATGAACTGAAGCAGAAGCAATCACACCATCACACAATGCTGATAGATTCAATCCCAGGAACTAAAAGCAAAAGAAAAAAAAAGAGATTTCTTCTAGTCTTTGTACACCTCCATTGCTTCATGAGTATCGCTAAGATTATACCAAGTTTCGAAAATCACTGTCATGTTAGTATTTTAGGGTTTTTCAAATATTGTTATTAATATAGTGTAAATAGATAGATAGATTAGATACAAAATCGAAGGCTTAGATTTAATAGATGAGTAATTTTTATGGCTGAGATTATATCAAATCCTGTAAATCACTCATGCCATAGCTAGCATTTTAGGTTATTCCAACGATTATCACTTTTTTTAACTACTTGAGTTTTTTTTTTTTTTTTATACAATAGAATTATCATGTATCTTTTGTCAAATATAACCGAAATTATTGGTGATTTTTTTTAAAAATAAAAATCGTAAATGGGTGTTTTACTTAGGTAATGTAGTTTTTTTTTTAATAACCAAAATCTACAGTTTAGATTTAATGAATATATATAATTGCCTAATTTTTTGTAGATAATTGGATTATCATCTATCTTTTATCATGTATATCCGAAATCATGAGGAAGTTTTTAAATAAAATAAAGGGATATCTTAACTTTAAAAATCAACGGCTTAGATTTAATGTATAAATAATTTTTATGGTTAAAATTACACCAAATCCCATAAATCACTCTCGTTGCACCATTCTAGGGTTTTGTAAATATTGCCATTATAATAGTATAGATATCAACATCATGCTATAAAAGTACCAAATAATAACGCAAAAACTGAACATAGTTACAAAATATCTCTAAACATAAATCTAATGAAGTCCAAAATCGCATTTTACATATAATACAACTAAAAATCAAAATGAAAAGGATTGAGCCAATTCTCATCATTATATTTAAAAATGATTCATCAAATAATAATGTTCTTTCCTCCCAAGTAGTAGGACATATAAGTTAATTTTGTAACTCATAATGAGCCTTACCATAAACTCGAATGACAAATGAGAAAGCTTATATGATAACGATGCTCAAATATGCATCGGTTTCTGTCATGTAATAATCGATCCTGAGTACAGTAAACATGTAAATGCAAGAAAGGTTAGCAATAATTAAAACTAAATTGTTTATGTGAATGAGAAATATTTACATAGATTTGCTTGAAAATTATAAATATTCAAATATGTCTTTGCACTACTTTTTTCTTTTTTTTTTTTTTTTTTTGGAAGGAGTGTTTGCACCACTTAGAGTTAAAAGAAATTATTTAGTGACATAAAGTCCCTACCTCATAAATATTTAGTAGTTTACATCGTGTGTATATTATTACCACGGTTTTTTGTTTTTCGTGATTGAGGGGTTACAACAACGTCAACAATTAATGGAAGCTAATTATTTAAAAATATTTTACTTAAGACACATAATTTTTACTTGAAAAAACAAATCATGATTTTAAATTTCATTTTGTAATTTCTGGTTGGAGGACAATATATTGCACGCATATTACTTTAAAAGGATATTTCATGTAGGAATCAATGAATCATTGGAATTTGGGGAAATAAAAAGTGGGAATGATTCATTTGAATCAAAAGAAATTTTTTTTTGGGGGGTTCAAATGAAAAGTGAAGACTAGGTTAGAGGATGAAAAGACATAAAAATAATCAATTTATTTGATTTAGCACACAATAGGAAAAATAGACATAAGAATAAATGAAGTATTGTATTTTGAGGGAGATTGAAAATTGAAAAAAATAATATTACAAGATCAAAATATATTTTTTCGAATGGAAAAGTAAAAAATCATTTAGAGGATGAAAAGACATCAAAAATAATGAATATATGTTAAGACACAGTGGGAATAATTGATCAAAAAAATAAATTCATTAATTCTTTTATGCTATATAAAGTTTTTTTTTCATTAAGTAGCTTATATATATGCTCATAATTATCACTAAGAAATGTCTCAAAAGTTAATCACTATGAAATATGAGTATGTTTAAATCAAACTAAAAAATGATTAAAGTGTTGTAGTAGCTTTTCAAGTCAAAATTGTGTTTAGCTTCTTTACGTCGTTAGGCATCTTGAAACAAATATTATACTTATACATGTTAATTAAGAAAAATGAACCCAAAGAAAAATGAGGTCAATGTAATCCATGAATGAGGGCAATATAATCCATGATTGATAACACATTACCATTTCTCAATAGTGGATATGGGTATGGATATGGATATGGATATAGCTTTACAACACCCGATGGGTATGAATATGAGTAAGGGTATTAATTTTAAAAATGGGTATGAGTGAGGGTACAGCTAAATCCGCCCCGTACCCGCCTCATTGCCACCCCTAGGGGTGATGGTGATAATTATGCATCATATTTATAATCAACAAAAAAAGTATTATATAATAATTTTTTTAACCAATTGAATATGGACATATATACCTACTTTCAATGTGACACTTTTATAATGTTTTCACATTAGCATTTTATATAAACAACGTAAGTAGACTATGCAGCCTCCGAAAACCAAAACTCACAGATTCTTTATCATCCAGAACTCAGTGATTCGTCATCATGTTCCCACTCTCTGCTTCTATGTCCATTTCCAAAATCTGAACCCACCATAGATATGTCTTCTTAATTACTTTTTGAACACAATGATGCAACATTTATCCTCCTCATAATTTCCTAAAATGGGAATCAACTCTCGTGATTCATATTTTCGCTTTCCCTCAGCAGGGGTTACTACCACTGTTGCCTCCAACCACCGATCCTAATTAATTTGTCCTTCATCACCCACCAATTTGTGCTCTCTCCCCCCCCCCCAAGCTTGCTGGTCCCATTCCCACTTGGTAAGTAATCATGAATTCTTTGCCTCAACATCCACCTTTTTTTTTAAAAAAAAATAAAATAAGTTCTTGCCATGATCCCATGTTTCTGTTCAATTTGATCATCTCGACACAAATTCATGGAAATATCACTGCCAGATATCTTACTTTACGTGAAATCATAATTAGGAAACCATGCTATTAGAATATATTTAAAAGGCTCAATATTTTGTGGAAACTATTTTAGAGGGATGGTTCACTATTTTTATTTTCATCTTTTACCCTAAACTTTTCATATTTGAATTTTTAACCCCAATCCTTAAAAAATAAAAACTTACTTTCGAAAATTTTAATTTTGTGTATGTGTAACTTTTCTTATAAGTACTACTTGAGACCCTCTTTCATTTGGTATCAGAGCTACGTGACAAAAAATAATTAAGATAATTAAGTAAGTAATGATTAATTAAGCTAATTAACTGTGTTTAATGCTTGAATCATCACATACTTGCCCTTCTCTGAATTATTCACATATTGTGCACTCTTCAAAAGGAACCACTTTAGTAGTACCTCAATTAAACTATATCATTTATATTAGTTTTAGAATTAAAAGTAACATAAACAAAATTAAGACTCAAGTTAAGGAGCTTAAGAAGCAATTATCTATAATCCATCTTTCTTTAGTTAACGAAATCAGACATAGTGAAAAATTGACTTTGAGTATTAGTACTCTATTTCAGCATAAATATCATTTCCAAAACTTAAAAAACAAAAATCGATTTCCTTAGCATGATATAAAAATCCAAAAAGAAGTTGGAAAAAAATCAGCTGAAAAATCGTCTGAAAAGGTAGAGAAAGAAAAAGATGATGGAGTATAAGAAGTTTAACATGGAAGAATTACAGAATATGTTTGATAATGAACAAAATCCAGAAGAATTAAATAAAATCACGGGCGCAATAGTTGATAAACAAAATGTATTATTTGATGATAACGAAGAGAATAATAATATCCAGTAAGAAGAAGAAATATATCAACAGATGAACCTAATCAAATTAAAGGAGCTTAATGTTGTGCATTTAGAAGAAATTAGGAGAAAATTGGATAAAAAATATGAAAAAATAGTATTTGACGAGGAGATTAATGAGATTGGAGCAGAACTTAACATAGATAAAATTGAGTCCAATCTAGTTAACAATATAATTCCTAAACCCGAGGAATTTGGTAAACCTTCTAAAAGAAATACTTGTTTCATGAAATCTAGGTACGTTCCAGCAGGACATACAACTAACTTTTCCTTTGGGTATATCCCAAGAAAAACCATTACCTTTGAAGAAATTGGTCTTACCCCGATTAGCCAAACAAGATATATCTTAAATATCGATAGAGCTCGTAATAGATAAGAAATATTTGAGCACTGGAAAAGGGAATGAATATTGTTTTGAATTTAAATACCACATAAACTGTTGGAAATTTCTTAAATTATATCGAGTATAGTTTTTCTAGCACTGTAGCTGACTGATGATTCATTAAATGTTGATGGTAAAAATGCATTAAAAATGATGGAAACACCAGCTGTAATATTTAAAAACTTGTGCAAGGAAATTAAAACTGAATTTATTGGAGCTAAAATTGATTTTGAAGAAAAAGCAAAAGAATGACAATGAAAGATTAACAACATAGAATTATGGGATATGAGATTTTTGGATAATTACATTACTGAATTTAGCCAATATTATTATAAAATTGGACATAATGAAATCAATCTTGATATGTTTTACGATAAATTATCATATCCAATCAATTCTATAATCAATGAAGAGTACATTGCATGACTTAAAAGAGCAGATGTCATTGACACCGTCGATTCAAAAATCTCTTGCTTAAGAAAATGGATGAATGATCAATGTCTTAATCTCAAAAAGCAAAAGAAAATGAAGAAACAGGTTTTAACCTATTGGGTTCTCCTCATCAATGGGGAAAGGAACTTGAAAGGAGAAGAAAAAGAAAATTTTATAAGAAAAGGAGCTTTAACAAGCAAAGAGGAGAGAAATATAAAAAAAAAATTATAACAAATCAAGCACTAAAAAATGAAGATTTTTTAGGAAAACCACTTATTGTTTAGTCAGAAAAAATAACTGTAAGTGTTGGGCATGCAGATAAGTAGATCATTATGCAAACAAATGTAAAAATAGAAAGCACAACAAGCTTATTGAAACTTTGGATAGTCTAGAACTTAACGAGGATGAAGCGTTAGATCTAGCCCTAAAAACCAACAAGGAATTTTTTGAAATTGTACTAGATGATAAATATGAAGAAAGTGGTTATGAAAAAACTAATCATATGATAGAAAGTAGCTCAATTAGTCTGGATGATCTTCAAGGAGAAGAATTTATTATAGACAATGAAAATAAAGATATGAAAGGAGATTGGGTCTTACCTATAATTCAAAAAGACATAATCTATAAAAATTCATGTTTCAATTGAAGACTAAGTATGCATGTGAAATGATGGAAGGAGATCTAGAAATAAAAGAATGTGAGTATAATGTGGGAGAAGTTAATCTCATCAATTGAAAAAAATATCCTTAAGCATAACAAAGATAGAAGATATAGATATATTCATGTTAGAAGTGTCTAAGTGTAAATTACTCCTTTAGAGTATTATGGCAAATATATTTATCTTTATACTTTGCTCTGTGATATCAAGCATACTAAATTTAATAATTAAATTATTATAGGGATTAAGACCAACTTATGTAATAGATCGGTAGGATTCAATTGACGACCTGGATATTATGTAAGTCTAAAAGATGAATTTGCCAAAAACTTTCTATCCCTTATGATAAAAATAGTTGGAATAGATATGAAAAGAGGAGATTACCCACTGAGGATATTTTGAAAAATAGTCTACGAAGTAGACAATACCATAGATCCAAATATTAAGGTAATAATGATAGAGGCAAAAAAGTTTAAAAGTCCTACTCCTATGCAAAAAATTCAAAGGATAAAGTCTAATTTACAAGAGATAAAAATTGATAGGTCTTGGATATCTAGCTTTGCCAATTCTACAAATATCTATAAGAAGAACGTAATAAAAATTGATGAAAATGGTAAGATTACTATAAAATCCCAATTATTAAGAAGCGTGAGTGCAAGATCAAAATGGGGAAAAGGGACTTCATCAGCTAAAGAAGAGCTTAAAGAAGATGATACAATTAGTATAGTTAGTGAAATGAGTAGAATGACTTTTGAACCGACACAGTGTATACAGAAATATGAGTCTAGATAAGAAAGTCATTGGGTACAAAACAAGAACTGTTAGTGAGCCAATCTATGAGGATGAATTAGACTATGGAGATATGCTATTAAGTCACCAATACAAATCGTAATAGCATTTATATCCCAACACTATTATTCAAGTTAAACAAATAGTGTATACATATCAAGGTATCTAATAATTTAATAAGCAAATCAAAAAAATTTTGGATAAAGGTTTAATCAGAAATAGTAAGAGTCCTCACACCAATCCCGCTTTCATGGTAAAGAATCATGCTAAAGAAAAAAGAGAAAAAGTAAGAATGGTAATCAATTATAAAAAGTTTAATAATAAAACTGTCTTTGGTGGTTATTACATTCCTCACAAAACACTCCTTTTAAACATAATTCAAGGACCTTCTTGGTTCTCAAAAATAGACTACGAAAGTGGATACTGGCAAATTAAAATGGATGAAGAAAGCATTCCCTAATGCCACGTGGTTTAAAAAATGCACCTCAAATATTCCAAAGAAGAATGGATAACATCTTCAAAGATCTTAATCACTGTTGTTTAGTTTATATTAATGATATCCTTGTCTTTTCCAAGACCATAGGACATCTTCAAGAATTTGTCAAATAAACAAGTGCAAGAGTGATTCATGCGTTGGTAATTGTGGCTTAATCAATTTTCTTTCTTTATTGAACGTATACAGGGGTTGAAAAACTCTCTGGCAAATAGTTTAACTCGAAAACTCGCCAATAGTAATACTTAGAGCAGAACTCTAACTGAAAAAGGAGGAAATCCAAAATGAAATGTCATTACTATTAGAACAGGTTTCTCTTTCTAGTAGAATTGTTATGGATATTTAGGAATTTCATACAAAACGTAGATTACTGCTATCTTTTGCCTACCTAATAGCCCAAAGATTTAGCCTTCTAGAGTTACAACTTAATTATCTAAGGTGTTCCTATGATATCTAAGAAAAAAATAAGTTCTTATGTTCAAGAAAAATGGTTCAATGAACGGTATGCAGCCTACATTGACTACTATCATAATTCTTCGTATGATATTTTGGAATCATGGGGTACTATAATCTACTTTTTTGATAAATCGAGAGTTGGTGGTGTTAGTTTTTCAGCAAATTCATTCTCTCCAAATGGCACGTCGTGAAAGCCTAGGAATATGGAATGGTGTTTACCTAATGGAAATCCCAAATCCGAAATACCCATTTATCTCAAGGCTAACTAAGTTTGAATAATGCATGTTCAGAAAGATCTATTGGATTACTACTTCTCCTCATGGTCTAACAAAATATTTCATACAATAGACATCTATACGTCGAAGTACATTAGGCATTGATTGAGTATGAAAATGAAAATACCAAACCAGCCTATTATTTGATTCAACTAGTTGACTTAGACAATCCCAAAACTCAATAACAAGAATGGTTTCTGGAACGACATGAGTTAGTTGGTAATCATGCTTTAGCAAGAACCATTGATTTTTTCAATATTTACCACTAAATTTGGGAATTGATTGAGCAAGGAGTAATGTTATTGCACAGTGAAAGTACTACTTTTGCCTATCATAATGAGTTAAGCAAATATATGAAGGTAGAGTGAGCCACTTTAGAAGATACTTTTGATTATCTCTTTAATTTTGAGCTAGAATATTCTTATTAGAAAAAAGAAAGAAATATCTTCATGAATTATTTGAAAAATAGGATCCATAGCATCTTCAACTTAATGAAAATTTTGATGATTATCCGGATGATGATGGACTATAAGACAATACTAGGGATGAAGGTATGCATAATCTCAATATGGATAACTAGTCTTATCAGCATTAAAAGGCCCTCACAAGTTGTTGCTCTATTATTGTACTATTTTACCAAGTGTCAGCTCAGTAAAATAAGGCAGTTTACTATAGCCATGTTAATGTAACTGTAATCATGTGAAAATATCAGTATGTACTGTAGCCGTTAGGGCATTCTATGTATTCCAACTCCTCTATAAAAGGAGAGGTTGAGTGCTGAGAAGGGACATGATCATTTGAGCAAATTTGAGCAAAAAAGAAGTCGAGTATATATCTCCATGTTTGTATGAGTAAGCATCTCTGATGATCTTAACTGAAGTCTTTATTCAATATTTCCATTGTAATATTTTTACTTTTAAACTTTTAATAAAAGAAGTTTTCCAGTAGGAAATATTATTCAATTAAATCTTATATCTTAAATATTATAGTTTCTTGATTAAAGTCTCACTATCCTTAAACATTTAAAAACTTAATTGGTAACTACGGTCCGGGGTGTAGAAAACAAAATAGATTTGTGCTATGCCTGATCTAATAAAGGTGTGGTTGAGATTATTAATCTCTATGAACTAGAAATTAGAGGAACACCAGAGTCCAATGCTGACTAAGTTTAGATAATGGTCGAAACTCTCTAATTAAGTTTTAATTATTTTGCTAAGCATGGTGGGTTGTTAATCATAGAAAATATAATATTTATGATATAAATAGTAGATTGTGATAACTAGTACCAGTAAATTTATTATAACAAGTTCAAACAAAAATGTAAGCTTAGTTTTATTAAAAAAGGCCCCAAAGATTTGAATATTTGTACTTTTAACCCCATTTGGGCAGAAAATAGAAAGTTCAAAAAATTTAGGACAAATTTGCAAGAAAGCTTCAAACAATAACTGTTTCGTAAGATATTGACCCCTACTAATAGTTTACCTAAAATAGTAGGTACTTGGAAATACTTTCTAAAAAAGTTATTCCTTAAAAATTATTTCCATAAAATTTAGGGTACCTCAGAGTCGTAAATTGCAAATTCATCTGTACTTAATTTGAAAGGAACGTATAAATTGTTTTTAGATAGAGGTTTTAAATCATTTATCTACATTATTTTGTCAATACATACTAAAAATTTAATGAAAGGAACGTGAGTCAGTAGAACATATAGATAAAATATATTGAAATAAGAGGGAAAATATCATAATAGAGATCATATCTGTAGCACAAATTGCAATGGTACAGAATCTTCTTTATTATGCTCCTTATGGAAGACCAATTTTTACTTTTACTTTGCTTTTGCATCTGTCACATTGTATACTCACGCTAAGAACATAAAGCTACGCACAAAAAGGAACTTCAATAGTTCAATGGAAAGCTACATGACCACGGAGTAATTACATGCAAGAAAGAGAACTAAGAAGACAGAGTAAACTTATCATGGGGAAAGAGTGGCAAAGGAGCAAAGGGAAGAGAGAAGCAATCTAATAACCAATTGTGGTTGTTTTTGATCGAGTGAAATACGTGGATAGTCATGATGGCACC
Source organism: Carnegiea gigantea (assembly GCA_029747015.1). NCBI lineage: Eukaryota > Viridiplantae > Streptophyta > Magnoliopsida > Caryophyllales > Cactaceae > Carnegiea > Carnegiea gigantea. Next base: position 385,656 of record JAKOGI010000582.1, on the reverse strand, counting down.
AAGTAGCTAGAGGGAGTCTGGCGGATGGAGGTTACCTTTTTCAAAAAAATAATTTGTTAATATTTATTTATATGATTTGATTAAAATATATTTATGTGTAACATTTATTTTTTTAAAAAAAAGACATTTATCTATATAAATTTCGATTAGATAAGGATAGGAAGAAGCAATTACGTGATCACAAAATTTAGAGTTTTGAGATTTCAATTGGTGATTGGAAGTAGCGGGATGTAGATCTGGTAGGATGCAACAGGAGGCATCCGTTTAGTATTTTAAGGCTTCTAAACCCCTTACACATCTTTAAACTTATCGTATAAAGATTTTCTTTATCTATCTCTTTATCTTTTATCAATTATGAGTTTTCCACCAATCCCTCACACCTCTTTCCATTAAAATCGTTATTTGACTCATTTCCAATGCCCCAATTTTCCAGTTTCTTCTCCTAACTTACTGTCCCCATCCCTTTTCTCCTATGAAATCCTATATTAACCCCCCCCCCAAATTTTTTCGACTCATGATTACTCATTTTTGCATTGTTTTGGATTCTTTTGTTACCCTCGTGTTTATTATTCTGATCTTTCATGCAAATTGCAAACTCAAGTTAATCTTTTTATTAATAAAAATCATCAATACATTACTTGAAGTCTTGAATGCAACTCCTACTATAAATGTGTAAATCATCATGTTATTATCACCTATCAACTATACATTCCTTTAATCTGTTGAGTTTATCAGTTTCAAAAGTTACAAGCGGTTACTACAACTATCTTTTGTTTCTCTACTAGCTAAGACTTGCGTGTTGTCCTAGAATTAACTTTTTAAAGAGCTATATCGTACTTTGGAAATGAAAACCAAGTAATTTGTGTGAGAATTCTTGTCTTGGCCCTCACCCAGCCATTGCTTGTATTGCTTAAATATATGAATTGTATAGTAAGACAGTTACAAGAATAGGAAAGCCAAAATTATTCTAGGAGATTACATCCAAATAACTACCAAAAATACAGAACACAATATGTACCAAAATATGTCCAAGTAGATCTTTTCCTGGTACTCCCCCTCAAATTGGCACTATGAGGGTTAAGAATGCCCAACTTGCCTAAAAGATAATGAAACTGGTGTTGTCTTAGAGCTTTAGTAAAAATATCAGCCAACTGTTATGCCGAGGGAGTATAGCGTGGCTTAATGTGACCAGAGATAATATGTTCACACACAAAATGACAGTCAACTTCAATATGTTTCGTGCGCTCATGAAAAACAGGGTTACTCGCTATGTGAAGAGTTGCTTGGTTATCACAATAAAGATCTGCAGGGGGCACTGAAACACCAAGAAACTTCAAGAGATTTCTTGTCCAAATCACTTCACTGGTGGCATTGGCCATGGCTCGATATTCTGCTTCTGCAGAGGAACGTGACACTGTAGCTTGTTTCTTAGTCTTCCATGAAACCGGTGCTGGGCCGAGCTTAAGTAAGTAACCCCTGACCGAGCGACGCATCATTGGACAACTAGCCCAATCAGAATCGCAGTAAGCTTGAAGATGAAGTGAGTTGCTGACGGATAGAAGAAGACCTTGCCCTGGACAAGACTTCAAGTAACGCAACAAATGCATAGCAACCTCCTAATGACCTTAGCGAGGGTTCTGCATGAATTGACTCAAGATATGGACTGAGTATGTAAGATCTGGTCTCGTGATGGTAAGATAAAGGAGACGTCCAACGAGACGTCTATACCTGGATGGATCAGTAATAGGAGATCCTGACTCACACGTCAGCTTATGATTTTGCTCCATAGGAAAAACTGTAGCTTTCACACCTAACATCCCACTTTCAGATAAAATGTCCACCGCATACTTACATTGGCACAGGAATAGACTTTGAGGTGAGCGGGCCACTTCAATCCCTAAAAAATATTTCAGTGGCCCAAGATCCTTGAGCTTGAAGATTGATGCGATATTGCTTAAAGGTTTGGCATTGAACTCGACTATTACCTGTCAAGATAAGATCGTCAACATATATAAGAAGGGCCAAAAAATTATCACCATTGCGATAAACAAATAAAGAATGATCCAATGGTGATTGGCGAAATCCATACTCCCGCAGGGAGGGTGCGAGCGTAAAGAACCATTGCCTGGGTGCTTGGTGGAGCCCATATAATAACTTTCTTAGTTTGCACACAAGATTATGTCGAGGAGGCCGAAAACCTGGTGGTGGTCTCATGTAAATTTCTTCATCAAAATCGCCATGCAAAAATGCGTTATGCACATCCATTTGGTGAACCTCCTAACCTTTGGAAATAGCTAGAGATAAGAGACATCGAACAGCAGTCATTTTTGCTACGGGAGCAAATGTCTCATGAAAGTCCTCCCCCTCTACCTGTGTATTACCAAGCACGACTAAACGAGCCTTATATCGCTCAATGGTCTTATTAGCATAATATTTAATTTTATAAACCCACTTGGAACCAAGTGCTCTCTTACCAGGCGGTAAGACGACATACTCCCATGTATTATTCTCTTCCAGAAGGGATATTTTCCTTGCCATAGCTTCCTGCCATTTTGAGTCTTGAACTACTTGAGTATAATATTGTGGCTCATTATCTGATGTGATGACTGCAAGAAATGTACGATATTGTGGAGAGAATTTGTCATAAGCAATATAATGCTCTAGTGGATGGGATGTACCTGAAGGAGCAGATTGAGCCGGTGACTAGGAGGGGTTTTTAATAGCGGAACACACGTAGTCTTTTAGATGTGCAGGAGGCCTTCGTAGTCACTGTGGACGTTCTGAAGCGCTGCTCGTAGGTGCAGTAGGCTCCCCCTGTTTCTGACCGTGTAGCCCCCCATTAGCAGGCCTGGGTCCAAGATCACCTGCGTTGACTATATCTCTCTCTTCTGAAGTGTTAGTGCCTTCGCTGGGCTGTGTTGCGTTAGGTTGTTCAGGCCCAAGTAAGTGAATTAGGCCCGTTTATAATGATTCATGTGCCTCTCCATCAAGGACCTCATCTCTGTGCAAATTAATCGGGCTATTTGAAACTAGCCCATGATCAAGGTCAGCAAAAACATGCACACCATGCCCCAAATTATTTGACAGGAGTCCATCTATTAACCTTTGCGGATTCTCTCCCTTAGCTTAATCCACCGCACTTTGTGGGCTCTCACCAAATGGGAAAATATTTTCATAGAATGTTATATCTCGTGATGTAAATGTTTGTCTTCGTTCTAAATCATACACTCGCCAACCCTTTTGCCCATATGGATAACCCAAAAAAATACATTTAATGGCACTAACATCAAACTTATCTTGATTATTGTGTGCATAACACAAACACCTGAAAACTTTAATGTGGTCACAATTGGGCTTCACGCCACATAAAATCTCGAAAGGAGTTTTAAAATTGAGAATTTTTATAGGAGTCCTATTAATAAGATATGTTGCTGTAAGCACATATTCACCCTAAAATCTTAAAGGTAAGGATCCTTGAAATTTAAGGGCTCTTGCGACATTCAAAATATGACGATTTTTCCGTTCTACCCTTCCATTTTGTTATCGGGTGTCTGCACAAGATGTTTCATCCAAGATTCCATTTTCTAGAAAATAGGCTTGTAAAGACTTATTGGTAAACTCCTTCCCATTGTCACTGCGTATTCTTTGAACATGGCCCCCAAATTGGGTTTTAATCATGGAGCAAAAATCCACCAATCGATTGTAAGTCTCAGTTTTATCTTTAAGGAGAAATACCCATATTGCCCTACTAAAGTCATACACAATGCAAAGAAAATAATGCAACCCCCAAGCAAAGGAGTATGATATCGACCCCATAAGTCACAATGTATTAGAGAAAATGGCATTTCGGCTTTATTAGTGCTAATAGTAAATGGACTCCTTGTTTGTTTCGCCCTATGGCATACATCACAACAACCCAATTGTTCTTTACTCAAATGAAAACTACAACTAATTGAAAGCGAAGATAGACTACCAAAGGACGGATGACCCAGACGCTGATGCCATAATATTGCCTCTTTGGTGTGTATTGCTGCAAAACTGATGCCTCCTGCACTTGGCTTCAAGTAGTATAACCCATTCCTCGCTTCACCCACTCCAATCAGCTTCTTCGAGGTGAGGTCCTGAATCATACAAAAATCAGCCCCATAAATAATAATGCAATCTTTTTCTCTTGCTAATTGCTAAACTAAAATTAAATTTTCTTTAAAAGTGGGGGTATAAAGCACCTCCCTTAATTTCCAACCACCTCCCAGGTTCACACCTCCTGCCTTTTTGACCAAAATTATTCTTCCATCAGGTAGACCAATATTAATAGGCTCTGGCAGATTATGCAACTCTTCAAAAACATGCTCATTAGAAGTCATGTGATGTGAGGCCCCACTATCACGGACCCAATTCACATTAGCTACACAAAAGGACTTACCACTCATCTTTTCCTATTTCTCACGCTCCTTAAACAGATTGTATAGAGCTTCTACCTGGGCAGTACTCAGTCCAGCAAATTTTTCATCTCCCTGTTCTTCAAAGTAGTGAGTTGGCCCCATTAATGTCTCCCCCTGAGCAATTGCCTGATTTGTTGTAGCTCGTGTCCAAGAACCGGCTTGCCCTGAACTGCTTCCACCATCATGCCCACCTTCAGTGAAGTTTTTGCTGCCGCTTCGACCACCGAACTGGTTTCCCCGATTTGTTTAGTGTCCTTGCCAGTTGGGCAGGTAACCGATGATCTCGTAGCACTGACTTCATTCATGCCCCACTCTTTGGCAGTGTGTGTATCTTGGTCTACTCAATTGCTTCAATTTATTTGTTGCCGCTGCCCGGAATGTCAAAGCTTCAACCACAGCCTTGTTCTTCATTCCTTTCGTCATAAGTTGATGTCTTTCTTCCCTAGGGAGTGTGGCATAGGCTTTATTCAAGGTGGGAAGAGGTTCCATGGCCATTAGGTTGGATCAGACAGTTCTAAATTGCTCGGTGTCTAATCCCATCAAAAATTGATGTACACGGTCTCCTTCCACATATCTGTTGAGGCTGAATTCTTTAGTGCAGTTGCAATTTGGCAAGACCAGGTAAGCTCCAAGTTCGTCCCACAAAGTCTTCAACTTGGTGAAATGCTCTGTAATAGACAAATTTCCCTGACTTGTGAGGGTAATATCTCTTTTCAATTGGTGTATGTAGATTTCATTCCCCTGAGAGTAGCGATCCTTAAGCTCAGACCATAACTCTTTTGCAGTCTCAGCATACGCAACTGAGCCATGTAAATTCTTGTCAATGACATTGTGTAATCATGCTATCACCATTGAATTACATCTCTCCCAGGCATGTCCTTCTGGGGAGTTGATTTCTGGTTTGGTCAGTGACCCATCAACAAATCCCAATTTGTTTTTCGATTTTAAGCTGTTGGTGACGAGACGACTCCAATTTGCATAGTTTTCACCTATGAACGTGATAGGGCAAATTATGTTTCCTGGGTTATCCGAGGCACACAGATAATAGGGAGATTGAGGGTCATTGATGTTGATTTCAGGTTTTAGGTTTTTTGGTTTATCATCACCCATCATGAATGACTTGGCCAAGAGTTACAACTCTGGCTCTGATACCATGAAAACCAAGTAATTTGTGTGAGAATTCTTGTCTTGGCCCTCACCCAGCCATTGCTTGTATTGCTTAAATATATCAATTGTATAGCAAGACAATTACAAGAATAGGAAAGCCAAAATTATTGTAGGAAATTACATTCAAATAACTACCAAAAATACAGAACACAATATGTACCAAAATATGTCCAAGTAGATCTTTTCCTAATAGGAAACATAATCACATAATTATTCTTTTTCTTATTAATTTTTAATCTTTGACCCTCCATTTACTTGAAGCCACAATATATTTTCAGCAATCTTGTGAGCTGGCAAAGAGATGATGGATAAATATATTAACCCTTTGGACTTGGATTTATGCGTATTAGACTCATTGTTCTAAGTTGAGAGGATATAATATGGAAAACTATATTAACCTTTCATGTTTGATGTCAAAACAATAATTTACTTCTTAAAAGACAATTTCATTCAAATATAGTCACCAAAAATTTTAATAAATTGGTCCTACAACCTTCTATCTTTTTTTTTTTTCCAATCACGTCAAATCATAGAACTTCAATCCTGAATACTTATAGATTGATATATATACCAAATATAGAAGGTAAAAAAGAATGTATCTCTTGCTCTTTCTTTGAAATATAACTCAGGAGAATATTCATTCCATCGATTTTGTCAAAATAGTTACAATCTCAAGTATGACATCTTTATTTATGAATTTTCAAACCAAAAAATATATCTTATTACTTGAACACACGAACTTTTTTTTTCTCCTATTAATTATAGATGTATATGTCATCTTCATTTTTAAAGTTAAGTAATAATCACTTCATATACACATACAAGTCATGCCAAAAAAAAAAAGAGAGAGAGAGAAAGAAAACAATGAGTTTTCTCTCTCCCTAAACGTCAAAGCCTTTGCTGGAGTTACTGTGACTAGAAACTTGATTTTTAGAAGGCATATGATACCATAGACTAGAATAGCCTAGACACTGTGATGAAAGAGATGGCATTTGGGAGAAAATGGAGAGGTTGGATACAATCTTGCTTAACAAATGCCACCATTTCCATCCTCCTTATTGGCACCCCATACAAATCATTTAAGATGAGGAGAGGCTTAAGATAGGGTGATCCATTGTCACCCTTCCTTTTTGTCATTATGGCTAAAGTGCTTAGTAAACTGCTTACTAATGCTACACAACTGAGACTTTTCGAAGGATTAGAAGTGGGTGCCAAAGAAGTACAGGTCTCCCATCTACAATTTGCATATGACACCTTAATCTTTAGTGAAGCTGAAGAAGAGTATCTAGAAAATATCAAAAGGATTCTATTAAGCTTTCAGTCCTTTTCAGAACTTAGTGTGAATTACAGGAAATCTGGTTTGATAGTCCTAGGAAAAAGTGATGCTTGTACTCAGAATGTAGCAATAAGAATGGGGTGCACTCTTGTTCAATTGCCTATCACATACCTTGGTGTTCCCCTTGGAGCAAGTATGAAGAAAGCCTCCTCTTGGCAAGGCATCCTGGAGAAGGTGCCATAAAGATTAAGCTCTTGGAAAGGCAGTTGCTTATCAAGAGCTGGCAGGTTAACACTAATTAAGGTAGTGCTAAACTGCTTGCCTATATATTGTCTTTCCATCTTCAGGATGCCTAAGAAGGTGGCTATGGAGATCACTAAAATGCAAAGAAAATTCCTATGGAGTGGTAACAAAGAAGGAAGAAGTAATGCCCTGGTCAGATGGGAAGTAGTGTAGAGACCAAAAAAGTTTGGAGGCTGGGGTGATCTTCTTCTAAAGAATGCAACACTCCTATTCAAATGGTGGTGGAGGTACTCATGTGAAGAAGGCTCCCTGTGGAGAAAGGTAGTCAACTCCATTCATAATGAAGATTTGACCCTGATGCCCTCTAAAAATATTTCACAGTTCCCAGGGCATTGGCAAGTAATCAAGAGGATGGCAAAGGAAGAACAAGTGATCAATGCTGAGTTCATGGATAACTTAAGTGTTTAGGTGGGTGATGGATCAAGGACTAGCTTATGGGAAGATGTTTGGGCCTCAAATAAAATATCTAGCTTTGTTCAATGTCTCCAGACAAAAACATGAAATTATTACAAACATGGGATAGTTTGAAGGAGAAGTATGAAAATGGATTCTAGTGTGGGAGAGACAATTATCATCAGATGAGATGCAGTAGGTTGCGGACCTCTGTTCTTTGCTGCAACAGCATTCCTTAATACGAGATAAAAAGGATCATGTTCTCTGGTGCAAGAAGATGAAGTTTTCAGCCAAAAATTTGATACAAAAAGTAGAAAAAGTGAGAAGCTACGCTGATGAGGTTGACTATTTGGTCTCGTCTGTATGGGTTAATCTAGCTCCTCCCAAGGTTGAGCTCTTCCTATGGCTAGCCCTCCTGGGGAAATTGAATACCAAAGACATGTTGCACAGGAAGGGTATAATTTCTAAGCAAGCCTAGAGCTGCAGCTTTTATGGTATGCACATTGAGAATCTGGACCATCTGCTAGTTTCTTGCTCCTTTTCTAGGAGTATCTGGAGTAGATTCGCTCAAGCTTTTGAGCTCCAAGTACAAGATCAGAGTACCTTTAGACACTTTTATGAAGTGTGGATGGCCAAACGAATCTTTAACAAGACTGGGAAAAAATTGTGGATTGTTAAGTTCTTCGTAGTATCTTGGAGTTTATGGATGAAAAGAAATGGCGTGATATTTGAACAGCAAGAATTGGATGCTTATGCTCTCTGTAAGGCCATTCAATGGAGGATAGCTTTATGGTCTAAAGCCTGGAAGGATCCCACCCCATATCACTCAGCAGAACTTGTCAGAAACTTTGGATCTTTGCACATCCTTTTTCCTTAGCTTATCCTCTATCCTAGTGTGCTTGGTTTCTAAGCAATTCTAATGTTGTTGGGCATAGCCTAGTGTGATAGGCAATTGAAAAATAAGGCTTTCTTTAAACTCTGTAAGCTTGGTGTTGTCCTGGTGTAGCGGGTGCAGGGAGTGGTGCAGCTTGAGCAGGGATCTGTCTCTCTTCCCGTCTTGATGCAGATGGTGCAGGGCATGGTGCTGCCTGTGCAGGGTCTTTCCTCTCTTCCAGTCTAGTTTGTCTTCCTATCTGTGTTTTTTCCTCTAATTCGGATGCTTCTGCTTCTTAGTCTTACTCTTGTCTTCTTCTGTAATGAGGACTTCTGCTAATTTTGGCATTCATAATTGGGGGGAAAAAAAACATCACAGCCTTTGGAAATGAATGTCAAAAAAAAGAAAAAAAAGGAACCTCTGACATTTGACCCCAAAACATTGATTTATTTATTAGAAACTAGCTAAGACCCGAAACATTGCCCTGGATTTAAGTTTTGAATAGCTAAATGGTGTTTCGAAATTATCATCAAATAGTTGTTAGTTTGACATTAATAAGCAAATGATAAATCAACATATGCTTAATACACATCAAAGGCTTAAATGGTGTATATATTAGTCAGAGTTAAGTTTTCCATTCTAATAACTTCATATCCCAAGTAATTACATTTAAAAAATTTTAAAAATATAAATAGGGAGATATGAAACTTGATGCGATAATACACATCAAATCTGATGTTGTATAGTAGGGAATTCCATCTTGGATTCATACACATAATGTGGTCTAAGATTCATCGCAATGACAAATTGCTCAATTTAATAAGAGATCTTTCGATGACAATCATCACAAATAAAAGTTCAGAAAGGGGGGTGGATCAAAAAAACTGATACTAAATCCATTTTTTCCTCCTCTATAAGGATTTATCAATGCATCACATCAATTAAGTGGGGTAACAACATTCATATACCTCAACCATCCTAAAAAGCTAACCAAGTACACTTACAAAACCTACTCTCATGCGGTAACAACATTTATATACCTCAACCATCCCAAAAAGCAAACTAGCTACACTTTGAAACCTACTCTTATGCATTAGACAGGGAGGAAGGGACCTACATTCATGCCTTCCCAAAGCATGAATGTAGCAAAGTCTAATAGAATGGGATTCATCTTGTTAGGATACTTAAGGCTTCAACCCCTTGGTTTACAGCTTGTTCTATAATGAAATGCCACTGCATCTAGCATTGGGATTAGAGGGGATATATCATGACTTGAACACCCTCCTAGTTCCACCCTGCGTAGCTGGTGTTCACAACATTGATGTTAATGCCTATCCACCACCTTATAGCTTCCGACACAAAATCTTTTATAAAGAGGCTTCGAAAGTATCGATTAAACTCAATTAAGATATCCAGGTTTTATGACCTAAAGAAAAGAATTCACTATAGTGTGTTAGTAATAGAAAGCAAATTAAAAGATGAAAAAAGAATGGAGGCAAGGGCAAAAGAAACGAACCTCACATGTGAGAAGAACAACAGGGTCAACCTCCGACTATAAATTCACTATCTTGTATTCCCTAATTTCCTAGTTCCCACGTCAACCACAAATCCCTTAGTGGAAGGCAAAGGAAACAGACCTCAAATGTGAGAAGAACGATATTGGTCAACCAACTACAACCAATTTACTATCTTGTATTAACTGATTTCCTAGTTCCCACGTCAACCACCAATCGCGACCCCCCCGACAGATATCCCAAACCTTGCTCTTGATAGGTGGTGGGGTTGATAGAAAGGGATAATACATTGATTTTGAAGCATAGATAAGAAACTTCTCATTGCCGCTCCACCCTTGTTGCTACAACCCATTCTCGTTCTTGCTCACTCTACTTCAAAGAGACACATCGAGCACATCGTCTAGCCAGTGATAGGAACTCAGATAATAATACTAATCATAATGTTAATATATAAGTATAGGTAGATGAAAACCATATTAAAATCATCATAATCTATTTGGCCCATTTTTCCTTGCATTGTAAAAAGGCCAACACAAAAAGGGAAATTAAGATACATTTAGAAACTATGAATGCTCATATGATTGCTTTGCAATTGAAGCACCCTTCTAAAAAAGAGGAAGATCCAGTGCACATCAAACATTACCTTGCAATGCAAAAAGCGATATACTCTGACGAGGCATAATAGATAATCTGCCTTAACAAAATCCAACTCTGAGACCACAAATAATAACTGAAATTTTAAGGACAAAAAAAGATGGTTGATAAAATGATGGTTATACTTACATCAATAGACAATATGCCATACGCTATAATCTTCATTTTGGTGTCATTGCAAATCATATTTTGTGTGGAAATGGGAGACTCTTCCAATGCAAGCATTAGTTGGCTAATACTCCTAGCAATGGGAACAGAGCAACCATATACCATGAAGAACCCAAGTGAGTGAATAAACCAACCCAGCCATAAAATTTCAAGCAGTATGGAAAACCAAAAAAAAAAAAAAAAAACCCATAGAGTACTTCACATAAAAAAATGAAGAGCAACTCTACATACTCGAAACATTATTAACGGGAAAAAACTACAAAAACAACAATCCATAAATTTACTGAAATTTTGAAATACCTTTCCAGGGTGCAATTGGCAATTGAATCAATAATTTGGGAGGTAATTTATATTTGGGTGCATCGAGTTTTGGTATAATCACTTAGAGGACTAGCTTTTCAAAAAGTACTGTCAAGATTATTGAGTTTTTGTGCTATTTACATTTGGGGGACAAATCAGTATTCAAATAAATAAAAATTTATTTTCAAGTCCCTAAACTTTTCATATTTGCAAATCTACCCTCAATCCGTAAAAACTTACTTTTGAAAAAGTTTAAACTGTGTTTGTGGTATTTTACTCACTAATAGATCTTGACGTCCTCTTTCATCTGGTATCAGAGCCACGTGTGCAAAAATAATTAAGATAATTAAGCTAATTAATGACCAATTAAACTAATTAACTGTGATTAATGCTTGAATCATCACCTGCTTGCCCTGGTCCTAATTATTCACATATTGTCCACTCAACTGAAGGTAATACCTCATTAGCATCTTATTTAAACTATATCATTGATATAGTTTTAGAATTAAAAACAGAATTAGTTAAAATTAAGAATTAGTTAACCGTTGTCCTTCTTTCTCTTGTTAACAAAGTTAGACACAGCGAAAAAGCTACTCTTAGTATTAGTACCCCTTTTCAGCATAAATATCCTTTGCAAAATCCAAAAAATAAGATTCCATTTTCTTTATAAGAAATAAAAATCCAAAAAGAAGTAGGATAACAATCTGGTGAAAAATCTACTGAAAAGAAACAAAAAGAAGATGGAGTATAAACAATATACTGTTGAAGAGCTACAAAAAATGCTCGTTAAAGAATAAAATTCGGATGAATTAAACAAAATCATGGATGTAATTAGTGATAAATATGACGTTTTATCTGATGATAATGAAGAGACCAATAATGTCCAATTAGAAGAAGAAATATATTAGCAGATGAGTTTGATTAAATTAGAAGACCTCGATGTATTACCATCAGAAGAAATTAGAAGAAAATTTGATAAGAAATATGAAAAAATGACTATTGAAAATGAAATCAATGAGATTGGTGAGGAAATCGACCTATATGAAACAGAAATTAATCTAGTTAAGAATGTCATTCCTAAACCTGAAGAATTTGATGAACCATCTAGGAGAAATACTCATTTCCTAAGACCTAGGTACATTCCAGCAGGACGTACAAGCAATTTTTCCTTCGAGTTTATCCCAAGGAAAATCACGACCTATAAAGAAATTGACCTTACCCCAATTAGCTAAACTGGATATATTTGAAATATTGATGGAGCCTGTAATAAAAAAGAAATATTTGAGCACTGGAAAAGAGGAATGAATAGTGTCTTAAACCTAAATACTACATGGACTGCGGGAAACTTCCTAAATTACATCGAGCATAGTCTCTTTGATACTGTAGCTGACTGGTATAATTCATTAAGTGAAGATGGTAAAAATACATTAAGAGTAATGGAAATACCAGCTGCTATGTTCAGAAATTAGTGCAAAGAAATTGAAACTGAATTCATTGGAGCTAAACTTGATTCTGAAGAAAAAGTAAGAATGGCAAAGAAAGATTAACAACATAGAACTATGGGATATGAGATATCTAGAAAATTATATTACTAAATTCAGTCAATACTATTACAAAATTAGGCATAATGAAACGAATTTTAGTATTTTCTATGACAAATTGCCATATCCTATAAATTTCATAATTAATGAAAAATACATGGTATGGCTTGAACGCACAAATGTTGTTGATACCCTAGGTTCAAGAATTTCCTATTTATGAAAATGAGTCAATAAACAATGTCTTGATCTTTGAAAGTAAAAGAAAATTAAGAAGCAATTCTTAACTTGCTGGGATTCACTCACCAATGGAGAAAGGAACCTGAGAAAGAAGAAAAAGAAAATTCTATAAGAAAAAGAGCTTTAACAAGTAGAGAGGCAAAAAATACAGAAGAAAATATTATAACAAATCAAATCCTTAAAAACGAAGATTTTTTAGGAAAGCTGCTTATTGCCCTGCGAGAAAAAACAACTGCAAATATTGGGCATGTGAAGAAGTAGGGCATTATGCTAATGAGTGCAAAAATAGGAAGAATAACAAACTTCTTGAAACCTTAGGAAGCTTAGATTATGTTGAGCTTAGTGAAGATGAGGCATTAGACCTAACTCTAAATAACAATGAAGGAATTATTGAAATTATATTGGACAATGAGTACGAAGAAACGGATTATAAAGAAATAAGTCATATGGTGGAAAGTAGTTCGATTAGCCTTAGAGATCTTCAAGGAGAAGAGTTTGTAGTAGACAATGATCATGAAGGAGTCAAAGGGGATTAGGTTCTTCCCATAATCCGAAAATATATGATCTATAAAAAATCCATTTTTTAATTAAAAAACAAATACGTATGTGAAATGATGGAAGGAGATCTTGAGATAAAGAATTGTGAATATGACATTAGGAAAGTCAATCTGATTAATTGGGAGAATATCCTTAAGCATAACAAAGATAGAAAGTATAGGTATATTCATGTCAGAAGCGTCCAAATTCAAATCACTCCATTACAATATTATGGTAAAAATATTGATATTTACGCTTTATTCTGTGATATTAGGCACACTAAATTTAATAATCAGATCATCATAGGGATACAAACTAATTTATGTAATGGGTCAATAGGATTTAACTACTGACCAGGATATTATGTGAGTCTAAAAGATGAATTTACTAAAAACTTCCTATCCCTTAAGATAAAAACAGTTGGGATGGATATGTGGGGAGGAGGATATCCTTTAAGGATATTTTGAAAAATTATCTACAAATGAAATAATGCAATAGATTCTAAGACTAAGGTAACAATGATAGAAGCAGAGAAATTTGAAAGTCGTACACTCATGCAAAAGATCCAGAGGATTAAGTCCAATCCTCAAAAGATAAAAATTGATCGTTCATGGACATCTAGCTTTGTCAATCCTACAAAGATCAATAAGAAAAATATAATAAAGATTGATGAGGAAGGTAAAATCACCATTAAACCCCAATTATTAAGAAGTATGAGTACAACATCAGACTAGAAAGGAGGATATTCCTCCACTAAAGAAGAGCTTAAAAAAGATGATACAATTAGTATGATCAATGAAATGAGTAGAATGAGTTTTGAAACTACAAGACCTACTGTAGGTCGAATTATGAGTCTAGATAGAAAAGTTATTGGGTATAAAACTAGAACCATTAGTGAACCCATCTATGACGGTGAATTGGTCAAAAATATGACTATCGAAATATGCTATGAAGCTACCAATATAAACCCTAATAGCATCTATATCCCAATAAAGGTATGTTTAGATGGATATAATAAATATGAACTGTGTGCTTACATAGATAGTGGTTGTTCTGTATGCTTTGAAAAAACATCATTATTTCCTGAGTTTATGTGAAAAAGAGCTAAAAATCCTTTACAAGTAATGATACCTGATAATAGTGTTATGGTCCACAATGAAGCCATAGAAGGGTTATCCATAGAATTAAGAGGGGTTCAATGCATTATACCAGTTCTATAGGCTACTGATCAACCCTCTCATGATATGATTATTGGAAATAATTTCCAAAGATTATATTCTTCATGCGCCCAGACTATAAACTAAATAATATTTACAATTAATGGTCACTCAGTTCCTATTAAAAAATTAAGTAATGCTTATACTCATCAAAAAATTGAGTTTATACGCCAACGTGATGAAAAGGTAATGCCTGCACAACGAGAAGTAGTACTAACAATCTCATTACTTGAGTTATCTGTTAAAGAGCAGATTGTTGAACAATAAGAAAAATTATGCAAAGAACTCTACTCTGACAATCCTCTAAAATTTTGGGGTAAAGGCAAAATATTTGCTAAAATCACTCTATTAAATCCCAACACCATCATTTGGGTTAAACAAATGGTGTATACACAACAGGACATCCAAGAGTTTAATAAACAAATCAAAGAACTTCCGGATAAAGGATTAATTAAAAACAGTGAGAGTCCTCACACAGTCCTGCTTTCATGGTAAGAAATCATGTTGAAGAAAAAGGAGGAAAAGCTAGAATGGTAATCAATTATAAAAAGTTTAATAACAACATTATCTTTGATGGTTACTATATTCCTAATAAAACAGTCCTTTTTAACAGAATTCAATGAGCCTCTTGGTTCCCAAAAATGGATTGCAAAAGCGATTATTGGCAGATAAAAATGGATGAGGAAAGTATTCTTTTAACTGCATTTAGTGCCCCACAAGGTATTATAAATGGATAGTAATGCTATTTGGTCTTAAAATGTACCTCAAATATTCCAAACAAGAATAGATAACATCTTCAAAGACCTTAATCATTGTTGTGTAGTTTACATTGATGATATCCTTATCTTTTTCAAAACCATAGAGCAACGTAAAGATGATGTCTTGGCTATCACCCAAAGATGCATTGATCATGGTATTATACTGGAAAAAAACAAGTGCAATTATGCTGAACAAGAAATTGAGTTTTTAGGTCTAAAGATAAAAGTTGGACAAATTGTTCTACAAAAACATATTTTGAAAAAGATAGAAAATTTTTCTGAAAAAATTGAAGATAGGAAGCAACTAGAAAGGTTTCTTGGATGCCTTACCTATGCTTCGGACTTCATTAAAGATTTGGCTAAGAAAACCATTGTAACAAAAACTCAAGAAAGATGTGATATGGACATGGTCTACTAATGATTGAAAGATTGTCCAGAACTTCAAAAAAATATGTAAAAATCTTCCTGTTCTTAATTTATCTAATAAAGGAGATTATTTAATTCTTGAGACAGATGCCAACAATGAACACTGAAGTGCGGTACTCAAAATCAAAGAATGAGAAAAACTTTGCAAATATTGCAGTGGAAGTTTTAATAAAGTAGAATACAACTATCCTATGATGGAAAAGGAAATCCTTGCAGTTATAAGGGGAATTGAAAAGTTTTTAATCTTTTTAGCCCCAAAACCTTTTCTTATTCGAACTGATTACAAATGAATACTGGGTTTTGTAAAAAAGAATTTATCAAATATGCAAGCGTAAGGAAGATTCCTGTGTTGGTAATTATAGCTTAACCAGTTTTCTTTCTCTATTGAACATATATAGGGATCAAGGAATTCTCTGACAAACAGTCTAACTCGAGAACTTGCCAATGGTGATCATCAAAGTCGACCTCCGGTCAAAAAAGGAGGAAATCCTTAATGAAATGCCATCTCTACTAGAACGGGTTAAACTTTCTAGTAAAATCCTTATCGATAACCTAGAATTCCATATAAAAAATAGATCACTTTTTGGTCTATTATCTACTGACAACCTAATAGCTCAAAGATTTTTCTTTCTAGAGTTACAAATTAGTTACCTTCAGTGTTCTTATGATATCCAAGAAAAAAATAAGTTCTCTTGTTCAAGAAAAATGGTTCAATGAGTGGTATGCAGCCTGCATTGACTTTTATCATCATTATTCCTATGATATTTGGGAGTCTTAGAATACAATGATCTATTTTTTTGATAGATCTGGAGTTGGTGGTATTTATTTTCCAGCAAATTTATTATCTCCAAATGACCCTGTCTATAATGCCTGAAAACATGGTATGATACTTTACTTCACAGAAATTTTAGATCCAAACTTTCTATTTTTCTCATCCTTAACTAAATTCTAGCAATGCATGTTCAAAAGGATCCATTGGATTCTTATATCTCATGAAGGTCCAACAAAAATTTCAGTTCACAGATACCTAACTTTAGAGGTTTATAGCGCTCTAATTAACTATGAAAATCAAAAAGTCAAACCAGCCCATTATCTTGTCCAAATTGTTGATTGCGATGATCTCAATGATCAACGATAAAATTGGGTTTATGAAAATGCTGTACATCTAGTTACTGATCCTACTTTATCAAGGGCCATTGGAGTTTTCAATATTTATCATCAATGTTGGGCATTAATCGAACGAGGAAAAACATTAATGCATTGTGGAAACACTACTTTCATCTATGATAATGAATTTAAAGAATAGATGAAGGTGGAAGGAGCAGGTTCAGAAGATATCTTTGATTATCTCTTTGATGTTGGAGTTGGAAAATTCTTATCAGAAAAAGAGAAGAAATATCCCCTTGAATTATTTAAAGAATGGGACCCAGACCATCTTAAGCAAATTGATGAAGATTTTAATGATTATCCAAATAATGATAGTCTGAAAGATATAATTAGAGATGAAGGCATGCAAAATCTCAATAATGATGACTAGTCTTATCATCATTAAAAGTTCTGAAAAGTAGTTGTCATATTATTGTACTATTGTGACATGTGTCTGGTTTATAAAATAGAGTGTGTACTATAGCCATCAGTATGTACTGTAATCATATGAAAAATCTTTATGTACTATTAGGGCATCCTAGCTACCTCCATCCCCTCTATAAATATAGAGGTCGAGTGCTGAGAAGGGATATGGTCATTTGAGCATTCCTGAGTAAAAGAGAAGTTGGGATTCTCCATTTCTTTATGAGTAAGCATCTCTAATGATCTTAGTTTAAGTCTCTCTTCCAGCTTTCCATTGTGATATAACCACTTTCAAGCTTTCAATAAAAGAAGTTTTCCAGTAGGGAACGTTATTCAATCGAACCTTATGTCTTAAATATTATAATTTCTTGATTAACGTCTCACTATCCTTTAAAATATAAAACTTGATTAGTGACTATGGTCTGAGGTAGAAAATGAAACAGATCTGTGCTGTGTCTGATTTAAGGAAGGTATGATTGAGATTAGTAATCTCTGTAAATTGGAAGCTAGAGGAACACCAAGGTCCAACGCTGACTAAGTTCAGGTAACGGTTGAAACTCTCTAATTAGGTTTTAATTATTTTTGCTAAGCATGATGGGCCTATAACCACAAAAAGTATAATATATAAGATATAAGTAGTAGATTGTGATAAATAGTATCAGTAAGTTTTTATAAAAAGTTAAATCAAGCATATTTCGTGAAAAAATCCTAAAAATAGCTTATTTGCTTAGCTAACCCTTCTCAGGGGCTTTTCAGCAATTTCTAAAAGTTCAAGGATTAAATTATAAATAAAAAAAATCAGAAAGTCACTTGTACTAAAATTGGAGGTACCAAAGTGTAAAGATTTTCAAAACCTGGTCTAACGTATGAATACGCTAAAACCGGAGATATCAAAGTGTAAATTTTTCACAATTTGGCACATTGGCATGAGGTACACAAATTCTCAACTATCATTCATAGTCTCAACCTGCAAAGGACAACCACCTTATCCCAGACAAATGCCACCCCTAAAATTATAGAGCACTCAAATAAACACCGTATATCAATTTACACAATTAAATATAGAGTTTGAATGAAAGATATATGGAATTCGTACTTCCTAAATTGACACAATTGGGGGGGGGGGGGACAAAAAAAGAGAAGTTGCGCATATGCAATTGCCCAAATGAGCAACACCAAAAGAAAATGAGATAGGTAAATATGGTAATAGAAAAAGACTAAAATTAAACCAGAACTAACAAACTAACCAAAATTTACAAATAAATTATGAGACTAAGAACATAATGGTTGAACTCATATCTTAACCATAGTTGACCTCCTCTAATTGATTCGTTATTTGCCATCTCTTGTCACTCCCGCTGATATAGTGTAGCAAGCACCACATGTTTCGAATAAAAAGACAAAAAGGGGAACGGTAAACAACAACTACAGATGTTAAGGCATTATGATTTTCAAAGAAATTGAATATATGAAAATTGAATATATGAAACGGGTTTAAACAAATTAGGCTCGAAAAAGTTTTTTTTAAAAAAATAAACTCACAACACGCACCATAAGAAAAATCAAAATTCCTTGGGAAGAAACCAAAACTAAAATCAAAACACAATAATTTACCAAAAGGAACGAAACCCAAATTTACAAAATCAGTCATAGTTCACTAAATCAACCTTGAATTTATGCATCACATCCAAGTTTGAAAACTATTATCTATTGTTATTAGAATATCACTCTCACAAATGGACAACCTCAATGTCTCATGTACAGTGTACATGTGTACCATTGTACCTACTCTCACCCCTGCCATCTACTGTATTTAGCATAGATTATCAATTAACAGGTAAGTCTCTAATTTAGTAATGACAAAATTTGGGGCACTGTCCGACCATGATCTCACCGACTGAAATGCAAACACTCATATAGTTACCCACTCCCTATTCTCCTAGTCTACCTCGTCCCTTATCAAATATGCACTATCTATAGCTGTGATTAATTAATTATCACTCCCAAGAGGCCTACAAATATTAATCCTTTGTTGTGCCACATTCACTTTTATTCCCCTAATGAAGTAGGGCTTACGACATCCATAAGTCCATATAAATATCCCATGAGCTGATGCCATTCATCAAAAATAGCAACTAATCATAATGAAGCATTATTTGCTTAAAAGTTTCAACGAAATCATGCTTCACTATAACGATTCCTCGTCAACCTCCTATAATCTAATATAATGTAAAAAAACCAACCCAAAAAAAAAAAAACTTAGGTGCATCAACTTCTTGCAAGTTAAATAATTAAACAATCTTCTATGTGAATATCAATTTAATTCTTCAAATATCAAATTCAGCAATCAATTTTGACTACAATAAGCCTAACCGCCTTTTGAGTAAGAGAAAGGCTTGAATTACTCACTATCAACCCAAGCATGCAACTCCAAAGCCCTCTTCCTCCTTCCTTGTCCTTTTGATGTCTTCATATCTGTGTTTCTGTTATGTTCTCTTTCTGTTTTTTTCCTCTTTGTGCCCCTTTGTTTAACCGTGAGAAGAACAAACGCTTAAACTTTATGTAAAACCTACAAATTTCCTAGGGACCAAGGCCAAACATGTAACGAAATTGGGAAAGAAATGAAAATAATAAGCTGCAAAGTAAAACTAATCAGATAATTTAGATAAAAACTAAACCAACAAAATAGATTCATCGAAGTGGCGAAGGGATGGTGGTTGAAAGTTATGCTCCGTCTGTCCAATCACTCCATTTCTCCGCAAACCAAAATCAAAACTAAAATTAAATTTGATAATTATCTGATTAGTTTCAAACTTCCGAATCAGAACCCTAATTTCAAACTTCTGGCTCGTCGCATGAAAAATTACAAAAGTAGGAATATAAGAACATAGATAGAAATGCTTAACAAATTAATCAAAAATAGATAAACCCCGATTCACGAATCACAGCAATATACCAAAGCGGAGGGATAAGACTGGGTATTACCTTCATAAAGAGGATTGACAATGGTCATTCTACAGGGGACTATCCACGTACAAGTCATATAAACATTGACCCAAAAAAAAAAAAAAAAAACTACAGCAGAGGAGAGAGAAAACACAAAATGCCTAAAAGGCCAAAACAACACATGCAATGGAGATTGAAGTACTTGATTAGAGGGAGGGAAAGGGAGAGAGAAAGCAGATCTGTTTGGTACGTAGCGAGGGTTTTTGGGGAGTGGGGGTGGGGGTGGGGGGATGACGTGATGTAGTTGGTTATTGCGCTCATTAGGATTTTTTTTTTTTTTTACAGTAATTGAATTCTTTTTAACAGTGGAGATGAGGTAAGACATGAGATCAACAGTGATTATTCTTTTTTAATCCACAAATTACTCTCAGCAAGTGAAATAGATTCTTCTTTTATTATAGATGTAGATTACTTTTGTTAGAATCTCATCACCTAAGGTTTAAATCAATCCCTATAATTTCAATCACGAATGCTCCTTTACACATAATTCAATGCCAAAAGTAAGATAATACAAGTGACATAAGGTTTGCTTGGATAAAAGCAAATTGTAAGACTACTTTAACACTTGTTTACTTCATTGTGATAATTTATGTATGTAAGTAAATTGAATTTTTTATATAACAAATTTATTATATGCTACAGGAACTATTTTGATGCCAGTGATTAGAAAAAAATTACACTATGGTGTCCGCACTTTCGATGTACCTATTTTTAAGATATGCACTTTTTCAAACAAAGTATAAAATACCTTCCCATTGAGGCACTTTTATTGGCCTTTTTTTAATAAAAAAAGTGTAATTACCCTTCATAAAATGGAATAATTGAGAAAATCTAAAATAAATATGGAAATGTAATCAAAACACCACGAAAGTAAATTAAAAATTTTGTAAAATTAAAAATGAAAAAGGCTATAGGAAACTTTCGAAAAATTTATAGGAAACATGAAAACATAACATTCAAAAGTTAAATAATATGAAAATTATTGTACGTGTATAAAACAAAATATAAAACATGACTTAAAATTTCTTTTTTAATTTCCTATAAATTTTAAATTTTTGAAACTATATTTTTATATTTTGTTTAGATTTTTCTAAATAAATATTTTCTTATTACTCATTATCAATTTCTATAATCATAAAAAAAAATTTCATTATATAAGTGTCATGAGAAGATATCAAGAAATTTTGTGCTAATTTCTCCTTCCTTCTTTTTTGTTGGTGCCGAAAAAAGGAGGATGGAAGTAATACCATAAAATTCTTGTTTTACTCCATACTAAATTTTTTGTTAGGTTATGAAGCCTTAATTATCTTTTCTAAAATGGCTATTTTAATTTCCAAGCCCTCTATGTATCCCCATTGCTTTATATTTAGGGCCTGTTCTTTTCGTGGGTAAATTGGATGGATAAAAGGGTGAAGTAGATTGAAGTAGATTGAGGTGGGTTGAGGTAGGTTGAAGTTGATATTTTTTTTTTTGAGGTGGATTGAAATGGATTGAAGTTGGTTAAAGTGGGTTGAAGTCAGTTGATGTAGGTTAAAGTGGGTTGAAGTTGGTATATTTTTTATGTGGTGGGTCGAAGTGGGTTAAAATAATGAGAATATAATTAATGTGTGATGATTTATGAAATTATCAAAATTTTGTGGAATTTTTGTTTATTCTTTGTTAATTTTTAATTGTTAATTTTTTTTCATTTTTTAATTGTTATTTGTTAATTTTTATTTGTTATGTTTATTTTTTATGTGTTAACTTTTTTAGGTTTTGTTTTTTATTTTTCATTTTTTGTTTTTATTTTTCTATTTTAATTTTTAATTTTTAATTTTTAATTTTTAATTTTTATGTTTTATTTTTTATCTTTTAATTTTTTAATTTCTTATTTCTTATTTCTTATTTTTTATTTTTTATTTTTTTATTTTAAAATTTTAATTTTTAAATTTCTTATTTTTTTATTTCCTGTTTTTTATTTTTTATTTTTTATTTTTATTTTTAATTTTTAATTTTTTGTTTTTTATTTTATAGTTTTTATGTTTTTATTTTTATTTTTTACTATTTATTTTTTATTTTTTATGTTTTTATGTTTTTATCTTTTTATGTTTTTATTTTTTTATTTTTTTATTTTTTTATTTATTTTTTGGTTTTTATTTTTTTATGTTTTTATTTTTTATTTATTTCGTATTTTGTATTTTTGTTTTTATTTTTCTTATTTTTATTTTTCTTATTACTTTTTATTCTTTTGTTTTCGTATTTTTAATTTTAATTTTCTTATTTTTATGTTTTTATTTTTGCATTTTTGCATTTTTTATATGTTTTTAATTTTTATTTTTTAATTTTCTAATTTTTTGTTTTATTATTTTTTATTTTTTATTTTTTATTTTTTATGTTTTTATTTTTAATTTTTATTAATTTGTTATTTTGTAATTTGTTATTTTTTATTTTTATTTCTTATTTCTTATTTCTTATTTCTTATTTTTTACTTTTTACTTTTTATTATTTTATTTTTAAATTTTTTTATTTTAATTTTTCTATTTTTATGCTTTTATTTTTTTATTTTTTATTTTTATTTGTTATATGTTTTTATTTTTTAAATTTTTTTATTTAAATTTTTTTATTTTTATGTTTTTATGTTTTTATTTTTTATTTTTTTTGTTGCATGTTTTTATTTTTAAGATTTTTTAAATTTCTTATTTTTTATTATTATATTTTTTATTATTATTTTTTATTTCTTATTTTTTAGTTTTTTATTTTTTATTTTTTATTTTTAAATTTTTATTTTTATTTTTATTTTTTTAATTTTTAATTTTTAATTTTTAATTTTCAATTTTCAATTTTTAATTTTTAATTTTTATTTCTTACTTTTTACTGTTTATTTTTTTAGTTTTTTAGGTTGTATGTTTTTATTTTTATTTCCTATTTCTTATTTTTTATTTTTAATTTTTTACAATTTAATTTTCTTTTTTTATTTTTATTTTAAATTTTTTATTTTTAATTTCTCATTTGTTTCATGTTTTATTTTTTATTCTTCATTTTGTACTCTTTATTTGTTATTTTTAATTTTTTTTTAATTTTTAATTTTTTATATTTGATTTTTTATTTTTAATTTTTTATTTTGTATTTTTGTTTGTTGTTAATTTTTTGTTTTTATTTTTTAATTTTTGTTCTTTTTATTTTTATTGCAAACAAAAGTTACAGAAAATTCCAACAAAATAAAAAATAAAAACATAAAAAAATTAAAAATAATAAATAACAATAAAAAATTAAAAATTAGAAAAATTAAACATAAAAAATTAAGAAATAAGAAATAAAAAATAAAAAATTGAAATTAAAATGTAAAAAATAAAAAATAAAAATAAAAATTAAATACATAAAACATACAAACGTAAAAACATAAAAAAATAAAAAATGAAAAATGAAAAATAGAACATAAAAAATAAAAAATAAAAAATGACTAAGAAAAATTAAAAATTAAAAATGAAAATTAATGTAGAAAATAAAAAAGAAGAAATAAGAAATGAGAAATAAAAATATAAAAACATAAAAAAATAAAATATCGAAAAATTAAAAATAAAAAATAAAAAAATTAAAAATTAAAAAATAAATAGTAAAAAATGAAAAATAAAAAATAAGATATAAGAAATAAAACATAGAAATAAAAATAAAAAAATGAAAAATAAAAATTAAAAATGCATAAAAAATAAAAAACAAAAAATAAAAAATAAAAAATGAGAAATCAAAAATAAGAAATTAAAAAAATTAAAAAATCAAAAATCAAAAATCAAAATTAAAAAATCAAAAATAAAAAATAAAACATATAAAAAATAAAAATAAAAAATACAAAAATAAAAAATAAGATATTAAAAAAATTAAACAATAAAAAATAAAAAATAAAATCTAAAAAAATTAAAAATACAAAATACAAAATACAAAATACAAAAATAAAAAAATACAGATTACAAAATAAAAAATAGAAAATAAAAAATAAAAAATGAAAAAATGAAAGATAAAAAAAAAAATAAAGGAATGAATAAAAATTTCACAAATTTTCGATAACTTCATAAATTATTACACATTAATTACATTCTCATTATTTTAACACAGTTCAACCCACCACATAAATAATATATCAACTTCAACGCACTTCAACCTACATCAACCCACTTCAACCTAATTTAACCTATTTCAACCCACCTCAAAAAAAAGAAATATCAACTTCAACCTTCCTCAACCCATCTGAACCTACTTCAACCTACTTCACCCTTCTACTCACCCAATTTATCCATGAAAACAACAGACCTTAGATCTCATATGATACTTTGCAAATTATTAACATTATGAAGGGGGTGGGTTGAAGTTGGTTGAAGTAGGTTGAGGTAGGTTGAAGTGGATTGAAGTTGGTATTTTTTTTCAAGGGGGTTGAAATAGGTTGAAGTAGGTTGAAGTAGGTTGAAGTGGGTAAATATGGATTGACCCACGAAAAGAACAGGCCCTTAATAAACAAGTTTTGAACATAAACGTAAGAGAAGTAATTGTGCTAGTTTAGCAAGTGAAAGGCAAGACTTTCTTCTTTCGCATGTTGAACTAATAAATAAAGGGCACCAACAGGAAAAGGAATTGCACTAGTTAGCTATAGGCCATGTTCGGCAAAATTAGTTGTTTAAGTAGCGGATAGCTGTTCAGGTAGCGGATAGCATTTTCAATCTAGCTGTTAACGGATATCTGTTCAGCTTAGCAGTTGAAACTAATATGTTTCGTGAATTTAGCTGTTATCCTAATTAATTAATGTAAATTGACATAAAAGAATATAAATAATTTCCAAAGATAAAATTTTTAAAGGATATTTTTTGGCTAAAAAATATGAAACCTACTTTTAAATGTCAAATGTTAATACTATTAGCTTTTCAAAAATGCTGCTTAAAACGCTAAACGCTACTCGAAATGCTAGTCAAAACACTAGTTTACCGAACACTAAAAATTAACTAATTAGTGTATTGACCTGATCAAAATACTAAACGCTACCCAAAACGCTGTTGCCGAACACGGCCATAGTTTAAAAATCGAATCTAAGACTATCTTCTTGATATTTTATAACTAGCGTCTTTTAATGATGTATTTTAGATATTTTTTACCTAACCATTGTCTGAATTTTTTATTCATTTTATTTTGATTATTCTTACTTAAATTATATTTCATCTACTGATGTTACTTTGTCTATGTTTGTTGTTCAATATAAGTAAACTTCCCTAATTCCTTCAATATTTTAAACTTAGATGTACAAGATTCATATTTTAAATCTTTGGACCTAGGAGTGATAAATCATAGAATAGTGCAAATGTAATCTTAACTTACAGTTGTGTAGTACATATTTTATTAAATTATTTTGTTATACATCATGCACTAATATTAGTTTTTGAATAATAAGTAGTTTATTTATTTTTCTTGGGTTTTTCATCTTATAATAACATATTATCAACATATTATATTCTATATTTTTTTACATATTTTAATAATAATAATAATAATAATAATAATAATAATAATAATAATAATAATAATAATAATAAGTCATTTAATCATGCAACATGATATTCCAAACTAGTAATTATCATTGCACTGTCTAGAAAACAAAAATTGTAGAACAAGATCAAGAACATTGCATCCAATCAAACACCACATTACATAATTGAATATATATAAATGTCAAAGAAATTTGAGACATATATAGTGAGATTTAAGCATAGATAGATATTTCATATTCACTTATTAAACATATGATTACAGACCAGTGGGTCTCTATCCTGATTCTACTCCTCAAATGTAGCAATAAGTTTTGTGTGAAACTGTCCCATAATTACTTATATTGTGAGACGTCTTGTCATATAGCGGTCTCATATTAAATTTTCGTGAACCATCTCATATAAGAATTTGTGTAAATGTAGCGGTTTTGTACTACTGGTTGTCCATTGTGTTATTGCAATTAGATAAGCAGAGATGAGAGCAGGGAGCTCAATTTATGCTTCTAGTGATACATATCTTTTCATTTGACACTTGATTTTCCCTAGCCAACTAAGAATACAGGGACTACAGACAAAAGAATCTATGGTGATTGATTCTTCTGATGACTGATGACTCCACTCTCTCTCTCTCTCTCACTCTCTCGCTCGCGGTCGCCAGAAGATAGAGAGAGGAGTAGAAGGGCAAGAAACAGTGAAGGGTGTTTATGGGGGTTAAGACCACGGGTATGCCCCGATGCGAACCTTAACAAATTATGTCATGTCCCAAGAACAAAGATTATGTAAATTGACTTTTTTTCCTACTAAAATTAGTTTGGAAATAGTTATTTAAAATTTGTCATTCTTTTGAATTTTATGTCATTTTTTTGGTATTGGATATTCTATTACAGTGGAGTTGAATTATTATTGACTCAACAAAGGAAAGAGCTCTACTATTGTAGATTTTCTTCATTTATTTACAAAACTTAAACTCGAGACCTTAGATAAAAGAACAAATGTCATAGGCCCTATTTGACAAACAGCTGTTAGCTGTTAGCTGTTAGCTGTTTGTATTAACTGTTAGCTGTTAGCCGTTTGAGTTAACTGTTTGTACTAGCTGTTTGAATTAGCTGTTTGTTGAAAAACTGTTTGGTAAAATTAGCTGTTTCTGACAAAGTTATGAGACAAAAAACTAATTCTTCAAAAAGCTCTTCCAAAAAGCTAATGGAATTAGTTTTTTCAAATTAGCGTTTTGGATCCAAAAAGCTCTTTTAAAAAGCTCTTTCATCAAACACCCAAATTAGCTTTTTCACTTGGTCAAAAAGCTAATTTTGGTCAAAAAAGCTCTTTTTAGCCAAAAAGCTCTTCAAAAAGCTGTTTGCCAAATAGGGTCATAGTATTTGAACCAATCTATACGAGTTGAATTTATATGTCATTTGTTTATGCTACAATTCGCACCTTCCAGGAAAAAAATAAACCCAAAAAAAAAGAATAGTTTTGCATTTTGATTCTCATATGTATCCACATGATAAATGAATAAAGTATCTTTTTCAGCAGGTTGAGAATCCTATTGGAACTATTGGCCGGGCCTAAATATTTAGGCCCAATGGCCACATAAGCTACTTAGGGCAACAACCCTAATTGTCCCCCTAACCTATATAAGGAGGTTTTAGAGGGTCAATTAGGATACACAGAAAACAGTAATCTTACAGTCTCTCCCCTTTCCCTTTCACGGCTGCCCAACCATCTACCAGGTTTGGGGTCTAGAGCGTGAACCGTAAAGGCGACTCTAGTAGCCATCTCACATTCAAATTGATGTAAGCTATTCCCGACAGTTAATTCTGCAATCTAGGTTAGTCCTAATTTATTCAACAGTGGTATCAGAGCCTGAACTGTTCGGATTAATCCCAATTGATTCTTTCATAATCTGCCATGCAATTAAATGCTTAGTTTTTTTTGTAATCATGCAACTGAATCACTCAAGACATGCTATTATGTTGTATGCATTCTAAAAGGCGTAATCGTTCATATAATCTAGTATGATTACGCAAAATTGAATCCACAGCTTTATGCAACTAATTAAACCTAATTTTCATGATTAGTTCATGACTACCCAGAAAGCATATTTATTTACAATTATGCAGTTGTTTTAAGCATGTACCTATAATGATGATCGACTAAAGATTGAATCTTTAGTCGAATTTAAATCACGAAAGTGTTTGTCGTGTGTAATTTTATAAGCCCACATATTATCCGTGGTCATAATTCTTGGTATATGCCATTAAACATGGAGTAATTTAGCCCTAGACCTACATGGTTGTCAAACCGAGACCCAAAACCCTGAATCTAAAATCTTTCACTTCCCTAACCTTGTGTCACTCTCTGCACGAGTTTCCAGTACACTCTTCCCCCCTAACCACCAGAGCCTATGTGGCTGCGGTGGTGGTGGACCTGTCGAAGCCTCGGTGGCATTGAAGAAAACTTCCACCTCAACCCTGATTTATAACAAAAAGAATAGAAAATAGAACACACGTAGATTTGAACATACCATTAGAAACCTCCCGGAGGGATGGCATGTGTGCGTCATGCGCTGCCGACAGAGGACACCTTGGCTTCCTCTTTCCTCCAAGTATCTCTGTAACCTTCGATCTATGCACCACCGGCCAAAAGAAACCAAGTAACCATCGTTTAAAGGCACGTGACCATACGCATCACCACTTCAGTGGCGCGTTAGATGCGTGGGGCATGCCGTTAGACTTGGCTTTGTCCGATCTATACGATGATGCCGTGCGTTTTGATCGGTAAAGACGGAATCTAGGGTTAGAGGGGGTTTCATCATCTGGGATCCATTGGTGGTGGGCAGACCTTCTCGGCGGCCATGGCTACCCAGAGGAAGAGGGGTAATGGTGGCGGCGTAGCAGGCTGAGAAAGAGGAGAGGTTTCTGGGCTCCATTATTCTCGGTGAGGGCAGAAAATTGGAGAGAGAGAGAGAGAGAGAGCTTCCTTCTTCGAGGTAGAAAGGCAGAGAGGGAAGATATTAGGGTAAGTGAGTGAGAGATTAGGGTTAGAGGATAAGTGAGTAAGAGTCACTCACTTATGTATAAGCTTAGGATTCGGGCCGGTTTTTCGATTCTTTGTGGGCCGTTTTTGGGTTAGCTTTTAGCTTTTATTTTGTCTGTTTCTATTTTGGGCCAATTAGTATGTATTCCCATAATCATATAAATCAGTTTTATATATTACAGCTGGCTATGAGTCTATCCTATAGTTTGTATACCTTTAGATGATTATTTTATATTATCACTATTCATATAATGATAATATGAACTATATAAGCATGATGTATAACTATGTGTTATATATATTGAGAAAAAGAAAATTGTTTTACTAACATGTATATATGAATTAGTTTCTTATGATGCAGGCTTATGTAAATATATTTTGCATAATTAAAAGTGAATATTTTTGTGATAGTCACTATGTTAATATGTTAATTAGTTTGACAAATCTTTATGAATTATATGATAGTTAAATTAAAGAAACCCCTAAATTCATATCTATATATGATAATTATGAGCTTAGCAAAATTTTCAAACGTATAATATGAATGATGGGGTTCTCTTGATAATTAAATTATTAAACACATGTCTAACAAATAATGTATATACCTTTAGATATGGCAGCTAAAAATATGATAGGTTGTATGCAATCTAATGATAAACTAGATGGTTCAAACTATGACGTCTAGCATCTGAAGGTCCTGTTCGCCTTAAATCATGGTGACATATTAGACCTCTTGACTTCTTCTATGCCTACTCCGGCAGACAAAGATGATCAAGGCAGAGATGTTATTGCTACTGAGCAGTACCAAGAGTACCTAAAGGCATACCAAGCCTGGTTCAAACATGATCATTCTGCAAGCTACACAATGCTATCTTGCATGCAGGACGATCTCCTACGTGAATTTGAACGCTTCCCCACTGCTAAGGACATACGGGCGCAGCTTAAGATTAGGTTTGGGCAGACATCTGCTACGAGGTTGCGTACCGTGCAGCTAAAATGGATGCAGTATACTATTGACTCTAGTTATAGTATCTCTAAACACCTTCGAACCATGAGCGCCATGGTTCAAGATCTTAAGGCTGTAAGGCAAGAAGTTTCTAAGGAATAACAGGTCCTGAATGTCATCAGGGCTCTTCCTAATGACAATGAGCACTGGAAGAGCTTTAAAGTTATTATGACACATAGTGAGAACATTAAGACCTTCAAGGCCATCTCAAAGAACCTCGAAATAGGGGAAAAGCTCACAAAGATATATGCACTCCCAAGTGTGGCATTTGTTGCCAAAGGTTTAGGGCCCAGAGGCAAGAGGCCTTACCGTGGTAAGAAGCCCAAGAAGGGCCCCCATCCTCCTCAAAAACTCTCGCTCTAATGGTGGTACTGCCAAGAACCATAAGGATAAGGGCAATCGAGCTAAGGATATGGCACATGTAAAATGCTATAACTATGGAAAGAAGGGTCATTTCGCTCGGGATTGTCCTGAGCCAGCCAAGGCACCTCTTTCCACTAAAACTCCTGTTAGACCCTTATTTGGCCTGATTTTGGCTCTTGTTTGATCCCTTTTTCTCACTGTTTTATGTTAAATCTAGATAAGAAAGGGCCAAATTAACTTCCTTCGATTTATATTGTGCTTATGATGTGTTTTGCTTTACTTTAAAGAAAATCCTCGGGTTTTGATAGAAAGGAAGACTTTGAGAATGAATTGAAGGAAGAATAGAGGTCCAACGAAGCCCTGAACATAAGAAAAGCAATGTTGAGAGAAATAGCAGTGTGCACAGGCATATTGCAGGAAGACGGCTGTGCTGCCGTGGCAAAAAGGTGGCACGAGCATGCCACCACATGTTTGGGTGCACAGTCGGCCGTGCGTTGTGGCACAACTGTGCGCCTCTCCTTCCGCGGGACCTAATTTCTTCAGCCTTTGTAAGCGGCGCAACTCTTCTTTCTTAGGGAGGCCTTTTTACTAGGTTATTTTGAGGGCCAATTAGGGTTTAGCATAGCCTCAAATAAGCCCCTCTAAGGAGAGATTAGGTTAGGGAGTTCTTGTATACATTGTAGAAGATTTTGGATTCACAATTGAAGACTAAGTTCTTCTTCTTCCTCTCTCTTTATTTTCATGCTTTTTAATTTATTTGCTAGTTCAATAAATTATTGTTTTGCATTAGTTTCAATGTTTGTTTGTGAATTAAAGTCTTAATCTTTGGTTGTGATTAGTCCTGTAGATGGCTAATTGGTTCTTGTTTAGACCTTAACCTAACTTATTTATGCTAGAATTTAGGATTTTCTCTCACGCCTGCCAAGTGTTCAATGAAATGCTTGAAACAGTTTTCATCCGTATTTTAGGGCAATTAACTTGTGTTGAAATGTGAGGTCAATTGTTTAGTGCGGCTAGAAAGAATGACTAGCATTTGGACATGAAAATAATCCAGGTCCTAGTTAGATCCAGGGTTGCTACGTTTGCAGTTTAATTAGGCTAGCCCCATGAAAATAACTAGTCAAAACAATTAAACTAGCCTTCGACCTTGAGAGAGGGCTTAGGTGGACTTTGATGGTGCAACCGGTCAACTTTGAATCCTAGCATAGCTTGGGAAAGGTTGGGGTTTGACTTGATTAATTGATTTATCTCAAGTTTAATCATAATTGAAGTCTTCGTTTTTGTTTTAGTAGTTATATTTTCTATCCCTGTTTGTTTTGCCTAACTTGAGATGCTTTGTCAGTTCTAGTACTTGGAAACATAACTCCCTGTGGACGAAACTCCGAGTACTCAAGGTGCACCTTGCACTTGGGCTTTATAAATATTAAAACTTCCCTAACAACTGCTGAATTACATGTTTGTTCCCATGCATTCGTTGCTAACTCTCTGGCTCAATGGATTGTAGATACGGGGGCAACAAAGCACATAGTTCAGGATAAGGCTGGATTTGTGAAATTCCATTGCTCCCTGGTGAGTTCACAAACTATCATACTGGGAAACGCCAGTAAAGAAGATGTCCTTTAGGTAGGAACATATAAGCTCAAACTCCGTGGAGGAAACAAACTGCTTCTTCATGACGCCCTCTATGCACCTGGGTTACGATGTTCCTTAGTTTCTTATATTTCTTTAATAAGATTAGGTTTTACTTTTGAGTTTCGTCTATATGGTTTAGATTTGTTCTATCATGGCAATTTGTTTGGTCAAACAACATTGAGAGGAGATTTCATTGTTTTAGATTTAGATGATTCATATAATAATATATGCTCTACTTTTATTTCTTACTTTGACTCTATTTCTGAATCTGTTAAGTGGCATGCTAGAGTTGGCCATGTGGGTCAAGACAGGATAAGTAGGCTAGTTAAAGAAGGTCTTCTAGATCGATTCACTAGGGTTAAGTTACCTAGGTGTAAGTCATGTCTAGCTGACAAGGCAACAATAAAGCCTTTTGGTTAGGTTTCGAGAGCATCTAGTCCCTTAGAGTTAATCCACTCAGACATCTGTGGACCCATGAACATTAAAGCGTGTCATGGGGCCATCTATTTCATTATTCTTATAGATGATTATTCACGATTTGGATATGTGTACCTACTATCTCATCGCTACGAGGCACTTGATGTGTTCAAACACTTCGTAACAGAGGCATAGACTCAATTAGAACGAAGAGTCAAAATTCTTCGAACTGATTGGGGTTGTGAATGCCTCTCTGATATGTTCAAGGAGTTCTGTGAGAAAGGTATACAAAGACAGCTAATGATTCCATGCACCCTACAATAAAATGGTGGTACGGAATGTAGGATTCATACATTACTTGTTATGGTCAAGTCAATGATGGCACATGCAAACCTCCCAATTAGTTTTTAAGGGGATGTGTTGCTCATGGCAGTTTATATCTTTAACCATGTGCCAAGCAAAAGTATACCTGCCATACCATATGAGTTATGGTTTGGTAAGAAGTCATCCTTAGACTATTTACGCCCAGGGGATTCGGCCAGTTATGTGCATAACCCAACCCATAAACATAAAAAACTTGGTCCAAGAGCCACCAAAATAAAGTTTTCATAACATGTCCCACACAATCTAAAGGATATGTGATGTATAGGGAACACCCTAATGGTGGCATGACATAAATAGATTCCTTCAACGTCGATTTTCTCGAGGATAAGTTCCTAATCATTGATGAAAACAAGAAGGATGTCGAACTATTTGAGTTGCAACAAAACATTCAACCATCTTTCGGTGAGGGGAAGAATTTGAACCATAACCAGGTCACCGAAGATGGTATGCCTCCCCTATCCGAAAGGAATGAGAGAGACTTATCTGCGCAGGAGAATGAGATTCATCCTCAATCTCCAATACATGAAGAGAGTCAACCTGTGAATGAGTTTCGTTCTCAATCTCCAATTCCCAAACATACAATTAGTCTATATGTGTAGGATCCCACGCCCCAAAGTGGGAGTGATTATCCACATACTCAGGGTCCCACACCTCTTAGAGAAGGGGGAAGGATGTCTCACCCAGGTAGATAATGAAGGTCCCAGGATCTGAAAGAGTGAGCATAGAAGAATTCCTCAACGATATTTCCAAATTAAAGAGAAAATATTCCTATGCACTGCCTTAGAAGTTGAGGAGCCTACCTCTTATCAAGAGGCAATTGACTCACCAAACCATGAAGCGTTGATGGATGCCATGAGGGATGACATGGACTCGATAGCTAGAAATAAGGTTTGGGAACTTGTTGATCTTCCACCCCAACGTAAGTTTATTGGAACCAAGTGGGTTTTTAAGATAAAACATTAGACAGATGGTTTGATCGATAAGTTCAAAGCCCATGTAGTTGCAAAAGGGTTTACACAAATTAAGAGTATAGATTATGAAGAGACATTTTCTCCTGTGATGAGATTTACCTCTGTTTACCTACTCCTAGACCTTGTTGCTCATTTGGACTTAGAGCTGTTTTAAATGAACGTAAAGACTGCTTTCCTCAATAGTAGCCTTGAGGAAGAGATCTATATGGACTAACCCATTGGTTTTGTATCCAAGGGACAAAAGGATAAGGTATGTCGCCTTAAAAGGTCCATATATAGTCTTAAGTAATCTTCCAGATCTTGGTACTTAAGATTCCTTGAAGCTATAACTTCATTTTGCTTATCCATAGTTTCAAAATACCACTATGTGTATGTCAAAAGATCAACCGAGGGGATTATGTTTCTTACCCTATACGTTGATGACATACTACTGGTTGGAAATAACTTAGAGATGATCGAAGCCACTAAGAAGTGGCTATCCTCCGTCTTTGAGATGAAGGACATGAGTGAAGCCGTGTATGTCCTAGGTGTGGAAATAATTAGAAATAGACCTAAGAAACTCTTAGGTATGTGCCACGAAGTATATATCAAGAAAGTCTTAGAACGATTTTGTATGTATAATTCCAAACCCGTAGATACTCCAGTTTAGAAGGGACTAACCTTGAGCCTCGACCAATGCCCAAAAACAGACAAAGAAAAGGAGACAATGAGCAATGTTCCTTGTGCTAGTGCCATAGGAAGCTTAATGTACGCCATGTTATGTACATGGCCTGACATATGCTTTGTGGTTGGTTTGGTAATTCATTACCAGAGCAACCTAGGACTTGCTTATTGGCAAGCCGTCAAGAGAATCATGCGCTACCTTCATGGTACAACTAACTTGGTCCTCTGCTATCAAAGTGGGGGCCTTAAGTTGAGAGGATTTTCAAATGCCGATTGGGGTGGTGACCCGGATGAGTCTAGGTCAACCTCAGGGTATGTCTTCACCCTGGGAGGAGGAGTCATATCATGGTGCAGAAAGAAGCAACACTGCATAGCTCTGTTGACTATAAAGGCAGAGTATTTTGCATATAGCCTAGCCACGCAGGAGGCAATGTGGCTCGGGAGTTTCCTCCAGGATCTTAACCTCACTCCTAGAATTGATGATCCTGTTGAGATGTTATGTGACAACACAACTGCCATCCAATTCGCTAAAGATCCAAAGTTCTAAGAGGTGTTATCACTTCGTGCAAAACGCCATAAAGACAAAGGAAGTTACCATCAAGTATACATCCACTAACAAGATGATTGCTGATCCGTTAACTAAACTGATTCCTAGAGATGATTTAAAGCACATTCGTTGAGTCTACAACTTCGTAGAGTTTAAGTTTTGGATGAAATCTTATTATGTATGACAGATACGTTCTTCTTGTAATGAGCATTTATGAAATAAAGATTGAAGGTTCTTTTTCTAAATACTTTATGATTTATTTGTTAGCCATGTTGAAATATCACAGGCTTTTAATTGGCCTAATCACACAGGCAATCACCCTAACGCTTAAGTAGCCGGGAGGATGAGACTGAATCATATTGTCACTTGGTGTGCAATATTGATTACTCATACTGAAAGAGTATGAATATGATATAGTCTCCTTAGTAAGTCTAAGCTGAGACTCAATGGGAGTCGAATATGAGATATGATTTCATATTGAAGCCTTAAATGCCAAATCTTAAATGTCAAGATTAACATTTAGTATGTCAATCTAGTGGCTTAGGTTAGATTTTTGGGGGGAAATCTAGACTGGCGATTTGCATGGCATATAGAGTGACGAGCCCATGTAAATGGGAGCTATGTTATGACGCACATCTCATACTGTGTATGCTTAACAGACGACCCATACACGGACTGACAATTGACCTTCCTATTTCTTGTCACAGTGCGACCCTATGCACGATGACCCATTGACTTAAAGTTATGGTGTGAAGTTGAAGCTTGATGTTGCTACTTTAATGTGTTTCTCAAAGGTCACAATGTATACGGTTCGACGAGAGCACATTGGAAAAGCAGTTAAGATGAGATGTAATATAATGAATGTTTAAGGAAAAATCTATCCATCATCACCAATATCATTCCGGACGATTATATTGAGTATATAATCATATAATATATCATGGAATAAGTGATAGACCTTTATTTGACCTGATTTTAGCCCATATTTGATCACTTTTTCTCATGGTTTTTATATCGAATCTAGATAAGAAAGGGTCCAATTGACTTCCTGTGATTCATATTTTGTTTATAAAGTGGTTTGTCTAACGTTTAGGAGAAATTTCTGATTTTGATAGAAAGGAAGGCTTTGGAATGAATTTGGAGGAAGGATAAAGGTCTGACAAGCCCCGGGAGCCAAGCGAAGCGGAATGCAGGAGTGCACAACCGTGTTGCAGGAGTGCACAACCGTGTTGCAGGAATGCACAACCGTGCTGCAGGACCAAAAGTTGTGCACTGACTGGTGCACAGTCGTGCATCCTTGAAGCGCAACCGTGCGTCCTACCTGTTGTCGTAATTTAAGCAATTTTTAGCCTTTATAAAGGGTCTTTTTCTTTCTTTTTAGAGGCGGCCTTTTGCTGTTTTTGAGAGGGCCAATTAGGGTTTATCCTAGCCTCCACAAACCCCTTTAGGGGGATATTAGATTAGGTTAGTTCTCGTATACATTGTAGAATATTTTGGAATCGCAATTAAAGACTAATTTCTTCTTCTCCTTTCCTCTCTAATTTCATGCTTTTTAATTTATTTGCTAGTTCAATAGATTATTGTTTTGCTTTGATTTCAATGTCCGTTTGTGAATTAAAGCTTTGATCTTTGGTTGTGATTTGTTCTTGAGATGGCCAATTGATTCTTGTTTAGGCCTTGACCTAACTTATTTATGTTAAAATTTAGAGATTTTTCTCACGCCCACCAAGTGTTCGATGGAATGCTTAAAAGAACTTTCATCTGTATTTTGGGGCAATTAACTTATACTGAAAAGTGAGGTGAATTGTCTTGTGTGGGTAAAGAGAATTACTAGCATTTGGATATGAAAATAGTCGGGGTCCTAGTTAGATCTAGGGTTGCTACTTTTCTAGTTCAACCGGGTTAATCTCATGAAAATAGGTAGTTAGAACAATTAAACTAGCCTTCGTCCCTTAAGCATTCAAGAAGGTGGCATTTTACAATATCAGAGCTTAATTGAGCATTTAAGATTAGGCCTTTATTTGAAAAAAAAAATTCAAAAAAAATACAAAAATGTCAGTTTTTCACTTTTCTCAGTATGAGCATGAACTATTTTGGAGATACTTTGCCAGATTCCATTCTTTTCTTGCTCATTGTGATTATTATTTGGATAAGTGGGAAATTTTGAGTATAGTCGATGAGGGTGTAACTTATGAGACCCATGCTCATCTGGAGCATTGGAATTTTCGTGCCCGTAATGTTGATGAAACTTGGGATTTGCTTGAGTGGTTCGCTCGGGATACTTATGAATTTGAGACTAGTCATGTTGATTCTTGCATCCCCTCCCCTTACATCCCTAACCATGCCCATCCTGTGTGCGAGCATTGTAATCATTCTGATCATGACATTAATTCTTATCCTTATTATGTTTCTGTTGATGGTTTTGGTAGACTTTCCACCATGATTAAGACAATGAATGCGAAACAACTCAAGCTCACTAATTTTATGTGGGAGCATGACCTATCACATGAGACTGACCCTAGGTTTCATTCCCCTGAACCTGATGGCAACCTGTGTGATGATGGTGAGTCTTTTCCTACTTTGGAGTCCGGACTAGATGAAGTATTTGACCTTCCCTCGACTACTTTGCCCCCTGTTGCTTCATCCTCACCTAATACCCTTAGGAATTACACTACATTTCTCATGACCTTTCCTGATCCACCTTACCCTTTAACTCAGTCGACAGGGTTTAGGGTGGGTGAGATGTTTAGTATTGATGTCAATATTAATGAGGATGATTCTTATTGTGGGTCAAATGATATAGCTATTGAGGAGCATGATCCTAATGAGACTCTTGTTGGGAGGCCTGGTGTCGATGTTATGTTTGCAGTTTTCTCTAGTCCTGATCATGATGACCATGTGTCCCCCGATCCCCTCGACATTTTTCATGCTTCTCCTTCATGTTCACGACCTTCCCACTCCCTTAAATGTCGCGATTGGCCATTGTTGATTCTCATGTTGTGCTTGAGGGGAATAAGGTCGGCTATTTTGATACTCTAGGTACCTTCAGAGGGTATAACCCTTCCCTTGATCCTTACAATCTGTACCTAGAGCAATTGCCTGGAAAAATTGTGTTGATTATTACCTTCGACTATTCTACTGAT
This sequence comes from Carnegiea gigantea, assembly GCA_029747015.1. NCBI lineage: Eukaryota > Viridiplantae > Streptophyta > Magnoliopsida > Caryophyllales > Cactaceae > Carnegiea > Carnegiea gigantea. The sequence goes on along the minus strand of JAKOGI010000582.1, from coordinate 347,608 downwards.
TCTTTCAAGGCATTTGATAAGTTTAGGAGAGCACTCATTATTTTTTTTGGATGCATGTTTTTATGCTCTTACTTCCATCCATATGAGTTGCATGCTCAGGTGTTCGATAAACTCATGCAAGCTTTGACAGCATCCGAATTGGTAGCATAGATCTTGAGAAGATAAGGAGTGGCTGATGCTCCTCAAGCCTCCCATCGCACCATTTTAGAGAGGCTTAGTTTGGGTACAATCAGTACCCCACGTGGTATAATCGTTCTAACTCTTCTCCTTTCTTTTTATTTTCTTTCTTTTCTTTTGTTTAGTTGTGGATATTAGGTTGTGTTTAGTTGTGGATATTAAGTTGTGTTTTTATTGGTGATCAACTTTGAGGTGAAATTTGGAATGTTGTTAAGCCAATTGATGGCTATAATCACCTTTTTGCTTTGTTTTCTTTTTTTGTGTGTTTTGTGTTGTTTGATTTGTGTTTGTGAATTTGTTTTGTTTGTTTTTTGTGTTTTTGTGGTGGCAGTGACTCCTAGGTTCCCAACGAGGACATTGTAAGATTTAGGTGTGATGGTGGAAAGTCATATACCCTTTTGTGAATATTTTTATGAAAATTTTTCACTTTTGTATAGTTTTTCTTTTTAGCTTTGGGCAAGTTTCGTACTATTCGGATCAGCTTATATCCCTGTGCCTTGACTATTAGCTTATATATAAGCATGATGTGCATGATAGATCTTCGTCCTCAATGTGTCATTCGAGACCCTAATTCTAACCCAATTGTTCATTATCGATGCGTAATTCAATTCTTATCTATACCACCATCATTAGCTTAGGGTCTTAATCTTCCATGATTAGCTCTTCCACTTGTCATGATTTGTTTGCTTTTCAAAAAAATAAAAAAAATGAAAAAAGAAATAGAGAAAAAGAAAAGAAAAAAAATTAGGAATGATAAGGATCCCTTTAAGGCATGCGCTACTGGGCGTTACCCTTTAAGGTAATACTGCTACTGGGTGTTACCCTCGAGGCAATACTACTATTGGGAAAGCTTGTTTTCTATATTAATAAGTCAATAACATAGTTTGTGTTAGTCAAGTAGGATTGAATTGATTCTGGTAAGCTTGAGTCCTAAGACGATGATACACTTGCACATTGAGCACTATGATGGATTCAAAGTTTTGACGCACAGTGTGGTGAAAAATTAGTGCTTTGATGTCATCCATGGGGATAGAGAGCCTTGTTGTGTACATTATGTCTGTGTGCGGGATAATATCTTTGTTATGGAGGTGATTTGGTTGGTTAGAACTTGTACAGGTTTCTCTCTTATATCTTTTTTGTGTTTTGTTTGTAAACCCAACAAGATTTTCTATTTTTCTTTCTCTTTTTATTTTTTTCTTCTTTTTCAAGATTTTGTAGGTATATCTTTTGCAAACTCTCACGAGACATCACTCATCCACTTGGCGGAACCAAGGGGTTTGAAGGGCTGGTTGCATACGCTAAATGCAACCGTGATTCCTACGATAGTATGTTAGGTTCTTAGATTAGTTTTTATTTTCATTTTGCTCGAGAACAAGCAAAAGGTAGGTATGGGGGTATTTGACAGACCTTTATTTGACCTAATTTTAGCCCCTATTTGATCACTTTTTCTTATGGTTTTTATATCGAATCTAGATGAGAAAGGGTCAAATTGACTTCCTTTGATTTATATTGTGCTTATAAAGTGGTTTGTCTAACTTTCAGGAGAAATTGTCTGATTTTGACAGAAAGGAAGGCTTTGGAACGAATTTGGAGGAAGGAAGAAGTCCGACAGGCCCAAAAAGCCAAGCGAAGCGTAATGCAGGAGTGCACAACCGTGCTACAGCACCAGAAGCTGTGCATGGGCTAGTGCACAGCTGTGCATCCTGCCAGTGCATGGGTGCGTCCTCGAAGCACGACCATGCGTCCTACCTGTCATTGCAATTTAAGCAGTTTTCACCCTTTATAAAGGGGCCTTTTCTTTCTTTTTGAAGGAGGCCTTTTGCTGGGTTCATGAGAGGGCCAATTAGGGTCTATCCTAGCCTCCACAAACCCTTTTAGGGGAAGATTAGATTAAGTTAGTTCTTGTATACATTGTGGAAGATTTTGGATTCGCAATTGAAGACTAAGTTCTTCTTCTCCTTTTCTCTTTAATTTCATACTTTTTAATTTATTTGCTAGTTCAATAGATTATTGTTTTGCTTTGATTTCAATATCTATTTATGAATTAAAGCTTTGATCTTTGTTATGATTTGTTCTTGAGATGGTCAATTGATTCTTGTTTAGGCCTTGGCCTAACTTGTTTGTGCTAGGATTTAGAGATTTTCCTCGCGCCCACCAAGTATTCGATGAAATTCTTGCAAGAGCTTTCATCCGTGGTTTGGGGCCATTGACTTATATGTTGAAAGGTGGGGTAAATTGTGTAGTGTGGGTAGAGAGAATGACTAGCATTTAAACATAAAAATCGTCCGCGTCCTAGTTAGATCCAGGGTTGCTACTTTTGTAGTTTAATTAGGTTAACCCCATGAAAATAGGTGGTTAGAACAATTAAACTAGCCTTCGACCCTTGGGAGAGGGCTTAGGTGAGCTTTAATGGTGCAACCGATCAACTCTG